>BLKR01000672.1:232500-431569 GCA_011170035.1 Teleogryllus occipitalis | reverse complement strand
GGGGTGGGAGGGTGGGGTGTGAGTGTTGGTAGTGTGATATGGGTCGAGGGGAGGGTGGGTCGGGTGTGAGTGTTTGTTGTGTGTGATATGGGTCGAAGGGAAGGCGCGTGGGGTGTGAGTGTTGGTTGTGTGTGATATGGGTCGTAGGGAGAGGAGAGGGTGGGGTGTGAGTTTTTGTTGTGTGTGATATGGGTGGAAGGGAGGGCGGGTGGGGTGTGAGTGTTGGTTGTGTGTGAAATGGGTCGTAGGGAGGGAGGGTGGGGTTGGGTGTGAGTGTTTGTTGTGTGTGGTATGGGTCGAAGGGAGGGTGGGTGTGGTGTGAGTGTTTGTTGTGTGTTATATGGGTCGAAAGGAGGGAGGGTGGGGTGCGAGTGTTGGTTGTGTGTGATATGGGTCGAGGGGAGGGAGGGTGGGTTGTAAGGGTTTGTTGTGTGTGATATGGGTCCGGGGAAGGAGGGTGGTGAGTGAGTGTTGGTTGTGTGTGATATGGGTCAAAGGGAGGGCGGGCGGGGTGTGAGTGTTGGTTGTGTGTGATATGGGTCGCAGTGAGAGGGTGGGTGTGAGTTTTGGTTTTGAGTGCTATGGGTCGCCGGGAGTGACGGTGGGGTGTGAGTGTTTGTTGTGTGATATGGGTTCTTGGGAGGGAGGGTTGGGTGTGAGTTTTTTTTTGTGTGTGATATGGGTCAGTGGGAGGGAGGGTAGGGTGTGAGTGTCTGTTGGTTGTGATATGGGTCGCAGGGGGGAGGGTGGTTAATAATTGTTTGGTGTTTGCGATTATGTTGTATTTGAATGTTCCGTATATTGTTATTAATGTAATATATTGGAGCGGAGATACTCGATGTAAGTACTAGGTGGTTTTTGATATGCTGGGTGTTGCATTGGCATATTGAGTTGGTGAAAAATTTGGAAGTTTTGGTTTACGGTTTTTATGTGAATGAATGTGTGTTTATGTGGATTTGTAGAATGTGTGTGCATTAGTGTAGGTTGATGTAAATTTGTAGAGTTTTTCCTTGGTTGAGTAGTTTTTTTTTTTACATATAAACCTTGCAGTTGTGTTAATATTGTAAGTAATCCTACATTTTGTTTCTTCAGTAAGCAATCCTGAGTTTTTAGTAAACTTAATTTATAGGTATTCAAATTTTGTTTTCTGTTTGATTCTATGTTCGTCTTCAATATGGAAACCTGTTTTAATTTGTTAGTTATTCTTGACATCACGCGCAGAAATATTATGTTATCTAATTTTTCTAAGTTCTGTAGAATTTTTTTTTTAATTTGATATTTTTGTTATTTTTCTGTTAATTTTAATTAATATGTTAAGGACTACTATATGGTATGTTTCCATTGCTTAATGTACTTGAAAACTCTGTGGAAATAAGATTAATGTTTACAAATGTTTGTTAATTGTATGTTTGAGTTTTATTTTCCCATAATTTTTGTTTATAAATTATTGTGGATATAAAATGTTTGGCTGTATGCGCAGGTAAAATCTTAGTTTTGTATGTTAACAAAATTTTAGTAGCAATTTTTTGATTCATCTGTGAAATTTACGTTCTTTTTAATTGGTTCTTTAAGGTCGCATCAACATTTAAGTCTTTAGCGACCACTATTGGTGTTAACGGTATGGTAACTCTGGAGATGAAACAATGAGTATGATGGGTGAAACAACGAACACCAATACAACAATGCTCGAGGCGGGACTCGAACCCGCGACCCTTCGGTCCGAGATTACTACGAAACTACGTCTTTAGCGGTCTCGTCCACCGTGCCGACAAATTTACGTTTTGTTTTAATTATTTTGATTGATATTTGTTACTTTTTAAATAAAAAAGTGTAAATAATCCTATTCTTTGGAATATGTATTCAATAGTAGAATTTCTTTTCTTTATTAATACATTTTAATGCGATTTCTGCCAGTTTGCAGGGATCTTTGTTTTGCATCGTTTCGTTTTGCGTTATTTTGGTGTATTACTATTTGAATATTTTTGCAATGTACTTAACCTAATTTCTAAGTTTTATTTGGTGTAACTGTTTGAAAGATTACTGTTGAAACCCACTTTTGTGGGCTTTAATGCTGTTCTTTGTGTATTGATCATGATCTGTTTTATAATGACGAACATTTTATATTTACGGCAGCATTCTTTAAACCAGAAGAAATGGTAAATGTGAAATGTATTAGAATTTCTTGACATTAGTTTTTAATTAGCTACGATGAATATTTTATTTTGTTTTCATTGAATCTACCTCTCTTCTATTAGAGATATTTATTTAATGCTTTGTTGTATTTGCCAGATTGTTTTACCGTATAGCTTTTCTTGACTTCATTTAAGGTTATTTGTTGCTGTAATACACAACCAAAACATGTTAAAGACTGAGAAACATTTTCAACTTTATGGTAAATTATAATTTTTTCACCGAAGTTTTATAAACATGATTTTATTTTTTGAAATGACAATTGGTTATACTTTACAGTGCACGCAAAATTTCAATTACAGTGACCTGCGGTATTGATTCTGAATTTTTTGTTCATTTCTTAGAATTCAATATTTTCAGTATGTGAATTTGTGTACACCATTCTTTCTATATGGTCTTGTGTTATTTCATTTTTTACTATTAATTTTGCAATAAATGTGTTGCTTTTTATAGCAAGGTTATTTTAGTTAGTATTTTTAATATCTAATGGAGTGTTGGGTGATAATAGGAGCAGTAATTGTTCTACATCAAATTTATTGCTTTTTAGTAGTATATGCACATGTATTCATTGTCCAATACTGCTACAAATGACTTTCTTTATTGTGATTCCAACTTTGGAAGGAATCATTGAAGAAAGTGTTAATTATTAAATTTTTGTTTTCCAATGACATTTTATAGTATATTGCACCTAGGATTTTTTTAACATTATTATTACGGCAGTTCTCTTCTAAACTTTTTTACTACATTAAACGTTTGAAGTTCGTCACTGCGAACTATTTATGAGAAGTCGACAATTATATTGTGTGCAACGGTAAACAAGTAAGTTTTAAATTGTTCAAAAATTTGTTTTATAAGATAAAGGTTTCAAGTGAAAGGTTTTTAAGATAAAGGTTGAAAGTGGTTTATTCAAAGTATTTTTTGTATGTATTTTTTGTTTGTTGCCATGCATTTCTTTCTAACCTTTTACATCACACTAAACGTTTTTCATGGTGAATTTTAATTTCAAAATTTCTGCGTAATTTCTGCGTAATTTTGATGACAAATTATTTTTAGAATTGTATAGGGTACCATTTTTTTCTTTTCTTTCTTCGTTCAATGTTCGGATTTCAGCCTCTAATATATATATATATATATATATATATATATATATATATATATATATATATATATATATATATATATATATATATAGTGACACTCTAATTTTTGGTTGCAAATTTTTACTCTAATATATTCGGATGTTTTCTTGATCGTATTTACTTATAAGTACTTTTCAGAGCCATAGGCCTACTGGGGAAGGAGGGCTCTATAAACATTCTCCTAACGAGTGTTTTGCCGAACCGCAAGGTCACTTGGAAGACGGCAAACTGGAATTCCTAAAGAAAGAAAATGGAAACTAGTAATAATAGTTGAGCAGCAACATTCTGCAATATGGAGCTCTTGAGTTCAGCCATACGGTGGAGCCAGCTACTCGGTATTCTTGCAACTAGTTAGGCAGGCCCAGAAAGTTAATGAAGGTAAGATACTGATATTCCAAATATTCAGTTAGTGCTAAAAGATCATCCTGCATTCTGTAGTTTATACAATTTTTTTAGGAAAATTAATTACTCTTAATTTACAAACTTAATTGAATTTCCTTGTATATTAAGCTTCTCCTTCAATAAAATGAAAATGACAAATTTGGCTGATGTAAGTCCTTAGGACACCACTAAAGGACTCTGCGTGAAAACATGAGAACAAAAACCTCTCGAAACTTCACGAATTCTAATCTCAAAAGTATATGAAATCAGGTACGCACACAGCATTAGACGGTTCGACCAAGGCAAGCCACTACAAAGGTGTTAAATTTAGGATTTTTCATAAAATATGGAACACCTTTTCAAAGTGTTATAATCAACAATATATGTGGTAGGTGTATGAAATGGTTTGACTTCTTGCGAGCGAATTTCAAACGGCTGGTGTGCCTCCAGTTTCGGACGTAGCTACTTTAGCGATTACGCTGTGGAGACGAAAAATCACTTTTAACAAGTTGTCCTTTAAATTGCATACAAAACTTAATTTTTTATTAGATTTATTGAAGGTTTTATAATTTCCTTCCAGAACGGAGGTGGTTAGAAAAGAAACTTCTTTCACACACTAAGAGGGCAACAGCGACATTTTTGTAAGAATTTGAAACTTCATTATTGTGGATTAAAGTTTAATTGTCATTGACACTGCATGATTGTTGAACAGTTACTTAAGTGTTTGCTTGTGAGTAATTTATAATACTTAAATTAATGATATTCATTCAATCCTTACCTGTAAAAGTACAAAGCGAAAGATTTGAAAGGATAGCGCCTCCGTAGTGACTCATGACCTTCCTAAAAGACGATGAGACGAGGCCAACGTACTGAAAAGGTAGAGCAAGAACTGAAGGCGTACTACGTCCTGGGGATGCAAACTCCAACAAATTAAAAAAAAGTCCACGATATTTATTTGACCGACAGGCACGTGCGTGAGAACACTAGAATACAGGAATCTAAATTAACAATGCATTTAATTTTGCATAACGAATTGAACATAACCTTTGCCGAGGTTGGACTATTATTTTCTATAATTTATAAAAGATGTTGCCGGTGTAACTCGCTATACCCTTAATTGGCATATTCTTTGACCTCTAGATCTAAATCAAGTGAGGGAAGTAATGAGTGACTTTCCTTAAGGATTATTTCAGGCTTCGCTCTGACATTTGCAATCTAACAATAACGCAATCTGCTCTAACATTTGTGATTTAAAACTAAATATTATCATTGGCATTGAATTATTGTATATTGAATTATTATTATTTTATTATTATTATTATTATTATTATTATTATTATTATTATTATTATTATTATTATTATTATTATTATTATTTATTAATAATATAATATTTTAAAGGATTAATAGATATTAACTGTTTACGGCAGTTCTCTCAAAATATTATCAATTTTGCTTTCGCAACATATCCTGGAAGAGCTGTCTCTCAATCGATTCAATCATATACTATGATAAAACGGACGTATTGGGACTCTTTGAGTGTCAATGCATTATGATAAACCTTTATTCTTTATCTCGTAATTTCATGATCTGCAAGATAAAAGTGATAATACTATGTAGGATATAATGTATGTAAATAATGCAGTTATTTCCAACACTTAACTATTTCTAACTCAATGGCGCCGACAAATTAATGCTGGATCAGAGATCTTTCCTCACTATTTATTTAACTTCCATCCTATAACTAACCATTTTCATGCATGTATAATTTCCATAATCATTAATTCAGGCTTCATTCATTAAGTGAATGCGCTTATAAATAATTTTAGTGAATAAATAATTTTATAAATAATTATAAATAATTTTATGAGAAAACAGAAAATAGAAATATGCTATTAACAAATTTTTGTGCAAAATTCAGGAACAAAGAATTTTCCTGAATAGTAACATAAACTATTCACAGCACCAAGTAAGCATTCAATTGCACAACTTTCATTACAATCGAACAGGATCGGTATAATCTAAAACCAAGTTAGAATAACTAAGCTTCTGCCAGGAGTCCGTGGGATAACTGGGTGCGTAAGCATTCCTTTGTCACCTCGCTATGCTGCCTCTCGGATCGCTGCTAATCAGTTCATTTATTTCTCGCGGCCAGAGTTCGCCAGTATTAAATACATAAATTTGAAATACGTATTTTACACATTTTGTATTTGAAAAACTCTATTGCTATTAGTTTTTTGAACAAGTATTTTCGAGATGTATTTAAATACATTAAACGAGTGTATTTAAAAATATAAATACTTAAAATGGATTAAATACTGATAAAGATGAAATAGATAGTTTTTTCGTTTGATTAAGCTACCGAATGCAGCTCATTGAAACAAAAATAATAGCTCTTTTCAGCTGTTGAATTTGAATTCTTTTAATTTTTAAATGATAAAATCATTAAAAATTTTGGACAATTATCTGACAATAAAAAAGGGTTTATAAGTTATAACACTAGGTTATGTTCATCCGGGAGTTTTATACATTCGCCAACTAGACGTTTATTGCCTAATGATGTTTGAAAAATTAGTCGCTTTAAAAGGAAATTCCGTTCATTTGTTAGGCATATTATTGATATCATTTTATATTTGAAAGTGTTTTTCGCCATAGTTTAGTAATTGTCACAAATTTCTAATGTATTGTAATTGACAATCACAAAATATTGTAGCAATAAAAATATATAATAAATTATATTTACTGTATTTAAATTATGAGAAGTATTTCAAATTCATATTAGCTAATCAATGCCTAATGTATTTTGAGTATGTACTTCAATATTAAATATTTTGGCGAAATATTTAAATGCTAAATTTAAAGTATTTTACTCGACCTTGCTCGCGGCTCGACTGCCCTCCCCCTTGGCATCCCTCTTCCTACACTAAAGCATTAAAGATAGAGATTTTTTTCCCTTAAGGAAATCTGTTCCTTAAAGATAAATTTTTGAAATGTCATGTACAATTTTTCGAAAGTTTGAGTATTTTTCGCGTAATTTTGCATGAAAATTTGCGGGAGAAAGTACGTGCTGTTTTCGCACCACTAGTTTGAATGTGTGCTTAAGATCCATGCACATTTTTTAAGATTTTTGGCAAGAAATTGAAATCTAAGAAACATTTGTAATATTATGAACAAAAAAGTAAGAATGAGTTGCTGAATATGCGTCTTATGTGAAGATATATACAATAGGGACGTAGTGTTAAAAGTAGGAATTGATAAATTTTTCGTAATTTTTCATTATATGGATAAAACATAAGTGTAAAGTAAAACATAAAGAAAGGTACTATTTCAGAATATGGGTAGTTCACTCATGTACCACAGGGTGATGGTGGTGGAGATGGTCAATTTGTAATTCTTTTCCAACAGGCGCGATTGTGAAGATTGAAAATTGTTTGTTAGAAGAATTGTAGGTAAGGGAGAGTAAGGTTAGCTGGACCGGTTAGGTTAAGTGGTCCATGGTTTTAAATATTGGTGGGAAGTGATTCCTACTTCCACTAGATGGCATTCGTACAATGACAAGGCTGATAATTTAAGCCACTTTCATTAGTCGTAGGTGTTCATTGTACAGTAAGGCATTTTATTCTGAAAGGTCAGAAATATTTTCTACCACTCATCTGCTATGCAATTTTATTGCGATTGAATAACAACAAGTAATTATATTTACACTAGATCAATTGTTAGTATTTCTGCTTTATAATTATTTTGTTTTTAATAATACGTCGCGGCTAGAATGTTTTCAGGCATTAAGAAAATATGTGCTGTGGGGTTAACTGGACCGCCGGGGCGTTAGGTGAAGTAGACCGGTCGAGTTACCCCCTTTATTTTTTTTCGAAAGTGGTATTTGCAGATTTGTGACATCAGTTGATGCCCTGACCAACGAAAATGCTTTGACTTCAACAGTATATATTGTTACAAAGTTTCCATGCCTGCTGAAGGACGACAGGGAAATATTTTAAGTCATGATTTATTTTAACGTGAATTTGGAAAAGTACAATCTTCACTAAGCATTTTCTCCATTTATGTGGAATAAAAGGTTATAGCAATGTGTAGAAGAATATTTTTTTTTCATTAAAACGTCAGTCACAGTTTATTTAAATATCCGGTCCACTTTACATTACCGGTTAGGTTAACTGGTCCTATGTATAAATCATTCCATATTTGACAAGAACTGTAGGCACAATGATGATGTTTGTTCCCACAATATAAAGAAAAAGCCTCACTTAAATTTCATGCGAAATTTCACAAGTATAGGTAAAGTAAAGAACATTTTAAAGCAAATTTAAAAAGAAGTGGACCAGTTCATTTGACTCTCCCATACATAGTTTGTAATTAGCATCTTCTATGATATAATCACTAGTGTAAATGTTCGATAACTGGATAAATTACCATACCTTAAGTCTAAATGAGAACGGAATACAATTTTAATGAAACAACTTATTCATTGTTCTGCCACTAATTATGATTAGCTTCAGAATTTACATGGAGATTGCTATTCGGTTTTTTCAATAATTAGTTTCCTACCCAATGCAAAGAAAACTAAAAAAAATAATTCTAATTATTTCTTTATGAATACAAGATCTTTTCAAGAAATTTAAAAAGGGTTTATTTCTTGATCTGATAGCTCAGATTTAAAGCAATAGGCCAATTTGAATTTCTGCCTTTCAGTGCAGAAAAAATGTGCTTTAACTATTGGTAAAAATTCCGAGGTTTAGAGAGAGATGTTAGAAAACAGTATTTCGTTTTAGAAGTGTTAGAAAAATTACTGGATTAAAATAAAACATGAACAATTAAAATTAATATATTTACCTAAATATGTCGAATGAAAATTATAAATTCCTAGCGTATTGCCGACTTTGATGTGGTTTTTTCCTCGCATATTTGATTGGCTTTCATAGCCCTATTGATTTTGTAAAATGTCATTCCCCCTTCACGTAGGTTATTGTAATTTTAAATTAAATGTTACCAATTATTATAATGAACGCTTGAAAAAGCATAAAGTTATTTCGTAACGCAATTTATTCACGTTAAATTTAATATTCTCTGCCGAAGAAAAATGGACACTTAGCATGAAATAACAGAACCTATTTTAGCTACGCATGAGAAACTGAGAACATAATTCTGCAGTAGCAAAATGAAATTAATGACTATGGGAATGTAGAGTTTGTCTTCACTGTTCTGCATTACAGTGTATACAAACATTGTTACATATCGAATCGATGTAATGTACACTTATTTGAGAATACAATCATTTGACATTTAAATCAAACTTTAAATTTGATTAAACCACAAATACATTTAGGAAAAAATTATTCCAACATCTAAAACATTTCAAACAATATTTTAGAATCTTAAAATTTCAATATTTTAGAATGTGCTTGTTACGTTTATCAACTTTTACTACTCGACATTTTTGCAACTTGGCAGGAAACTTTGGGAAGTGGTGTAACTTTGTTTTGACCATAAATCACAATAATCAAAGACAATCCAAGTTTGAGCGAGAATTAGTTTCACACACACTCTGCATTAGGACGACAGAACAGTTACGAACGGAACGCAGGGTCACTGGCAGGCACCAATAACAAGATCCTACTGTCCTGCCCCGATAATCCTAGTCCTGCTGTGATTGGGAAGGATTAGGGGGTGAACTCGGCCACGTGCGGACAAGGTACGTGCCTACGTGCGCGTGCACTGAGCCTGCTTAGCGCCCGCGATACGTGCACGTTCCAATGCACAACTGTTTCAACAAACGAGAGATCTGCAGTATTTTCAGATTTTTTGAAAATGTCAGAAGTGAATAACTTGCAAAGATTATTTTTTTGTAACTTTACAATTTCTAGATGTTTGGTAATATCCGAACGCTTGAGAATTATGAAGGAACGAGTTACTTCGTAGAAGAGTTTGAATTTCATGAGAAATGATCATTTGCTGATGGTCTAAAAGCAAAATTTGATAAAATAAATATATTTTCGAGTGAGGAGGAGGAATCACTGCCAGGATTAAAAAAATATAAATAAGTACTTTCATTTGATTGAGATTTCTAAATTCTAGGAAAGACATTGCAATGTATCGTTCAAAATTCCATACGCTTGGAATTCCTGAAACGCCCAGAGTAATTCTGAAAATCGATTTAATACAAACCAGCTGCCCGATATAAATTTTCGGTGAAAGTCCATTCACAACGATATCCGCGGTCGGTCATCGCAATGGGCCAGTGATCCCGTCAGACGCACCGATTACCAGCAAGGGAAATTATGAACCTTGTGAGAGGGGGGGACTTCATAAATAACCGAGAGAGATACTGATTAAAACTGTTAGTAAATGATTAATGACATTTTTTGAACTAGCAAAGCAAATCTGTTGTCTGTACGTCATAAATCGTTGCTGTCACGTTCGTGGATGGGAGTTGTATTCAGTTTCCAAGCAGAAAGTTAAATGATGAAGTTCAATGCATTGCTTTGTATTCAGTTTCCAAGCAGGAATTTGAACAATGAATTTGAATGGGATGCTTTCGGAGAAATATTCCGAGGAAAGTTTACAAGAGTTCTTGTAGTGTGCGCACTTGTTATTTGTATTGAAATGCGCGACAACTCAACTCATAAATGGATTTTGAAGAGAATGTTCAATAACACGCTGAAGCGCGCATAAGAACACATAAATAAAAATAGATATCAATTAACTTTAAACCGTTTGAATGTCCTTTTCTAACAAACTATGGACCTCTTGGCGATAACTAAATAGTGGGAAAATTTGCTTCACTGCAGACGGTGTCCCATTACTTGTCGATGGAAACTGGCCGCACGTGAAAGAAATTACACTACCCATATCCGACGATAAATATATCAATGTTTTCTGGCCTCTTGTATGTTGACTTCTTTAAATGGCTGTTGCAAATAACAGATAAATTTCCAGAAGAGAAGTCTAAACAAACCCAAATCAAACCCTTTAGAATCTAATCTCTCTCCCACTGCATTCAGTTCCAAAATGCAATTAAAATTGATATTAGTTGTATATCTAATTTGTTTTTTGTAATAATTAAGATGAAAAAGTAACTGTAGCAAACATCTCATTATGATGGTACATAAAAACGATAAATGATGGTACATAAATAACGTATATATACGTATTATGGGAATTTGACACCACGTTTATACTAGCACGTTAATAACATTAGTATCATATTTCACTCATCATTGTTAGTAAGAGACAATTAAAAATATTAATTTACATGCATTTTACGTAATATAGATTAGATTAGATTTATTACTAATTCTGGAAATAAGTTTGAGAACTTGGTGGCAGAATACACTAACTAAATATTACAGAACTTAACAACTATACAAAATTTACGAACTTTACAAATTAACATGAACATTTCACCGTGCAAACTTTCATAGCATTCCACCTCACCACATTTCACTTCACACTGCTAATCACAGAGTGTTAAATTGTTTCGTACACACGTTTCCCTCAATTTCACAACCCTGTACTACACGCCACTGCAAACAAAATAATAATAATAATACTTTACCTAGGAGACTACTTATTTCATAATATTAAAGAGTATTAGAGAGCATAGTGATCAATCAATTAAAGATTTGCAAAACTCTTTCCAGTGATCATTGTAATAAAAATTAGTCGTTCTATAATTCTATTCTAAAGCGACATGTTTTTCCATGGCAGGTTATAGAGTATTGAGACACACACAAACCGGTTTTCGTTACAAGGAGCCTTTATCAATTACTTATTAATTATTATCCTTTGTTTATAGTTGAATTCTGTGTCTACAAATACCTTAATTTTTAACCAACCTAGTGTCGTGATATAATGTTTTTATCTCAATCTTACGTGCGAATTGCACCTTCGCGATGCAAATGTTTGTCAGTTTGATCATCCCGCAATAGAGCGCGCTTAGGTTAGCAGTCGACGGAACTGATAACCGAAATGTCACTGTCTGGACGAGAATTCTAGCGGCCGGCTGCACTGATTGGTAGTTTTCCGTAGTTTTTCCGATCAACAAGCGAACACACACACACACACACACACACACACACACACACACACACACACACACACACTAATATGCACTACACTACCACATATTCCGGGAGACCGGTCGGGGGCTTAGAGCTTGTCCCAACTGGGGCGGTTCCTCGCTGATGGGAGTCCTGGTTAGGGGGAACCTCGCTAGCCGACGGTAGGTCGACGCCGGATATCGCCATCTAGTGGGGGAAGATCATCGCCATCTCCAGAGGAAAAACATGCCCTACACTTACGGGACTAATGACCTGAGCTGTTGACGCGCCCGAAATCGCTAACCAACCAATCAACCGAAATGTCGCGCTGTCTGCACATGGTCCTCGCTTGGCAGTTCAGGAGAGACGCTACTACTCGCGCAACTTTCTTGAACGATGACCTTGCTTCCCCCTCCTTGAGCAATAAACAGTGGACGGCAAAAGCTCGCAGCGAGCACTGATGATAAAATGTCAAGCATTAAAACTTCGTTGGCGCGAAACAGAATCTAGTCAAAATTAGTTGCTTTCATAGTCGAGAACTACTGTTCAGCTTTATACTATTATCTAAAGAAATGGCTGAGGCAGATCTAGGTCCTTTAAGGGTGACACCTAAAACTCCTATCTAGTGTCCCAACTGTTGCCTACCCAGAGCGATGACCTGGCCGCAGATATGACTTTGAATTTCCAGAGGTTGGCATTACTGTAAATACTCTAGTGGCCGACTTTGTAACTAATGCCGCCCACTCCATCCGCATTTCTTCAATGTATCGTTCTAGAAAAGTTGCGCGAGTTGTACCTTTCTCTCCAGATCGAGAAGACGAGCATCTGTCTTTTGCTGGCGCATTCCACTTGAATCTGTAATTATTCCTGGATTTACTGCAGGATATCTTTCTCTCTGACAAAAGATTATTCGAAATCCCATCACTGAAAGAAGAAAAGGTGTCCTTACGCACGTATGCAGGAAATTTTCAGCCTCCGTATTTACCCACATTGGTGAAAATTGAGCGTTCTCTCTATTATATTGCAAGCGAATAGAAGACAGCTCACCACCGCTGATTATTCGACATCTCGCTTCGAAACGGCACGCCTCTCTACAAGCGTTTTCGACATTATTGATTATTGCTCATTGCAGTGAAACCTGTCCTTGACAAGTTGACTGTAAATATTTCATGTGTTGTATTGTGTAAATATGTCTTGGCGCAACGGCGGTGTTTAAAAATTGATAGTGTTCCAAAAAACGAAGAATAAACGTGCTTGTTTTTTTAACGAACAGCCTTGCTACCCATGTTTTAAGATGTGCAATATAGGGTCATTAGCTAGCACAATAATACCTTCAATATTTGATCTCTCACGTTATTAGCTGTTTGGAAGTGTGAAGGAATCTTGTTTACATTGAGTGAGATTGACAGAAGTTAAGTTATAAAATCCAAGGTAACAAACGTTCTCTACAAATATTTATTTACTTTATTAATACCCATTGATGCAATTCTAGCCAACGACAACAAAGTTTCTTGAATTTTAGAAACTTATAAATAGTTAGATATCATATACTATTAAAGGTAGGTTATTTTCGTATACAATAAAATATAATTTATGATGTGTCATCGTCTATCGATTTCTGGAACGTGTGTTTAGCTGTCGAGCGGAAATATACGTCAGTGTCGCAATCCTTTGTGATGGCCAGCCCCGCTCATTTGTTTCGGAAACTGTCAAAAAGTCTGCGCCAAGCTTGAGCGCATGATGTGTGAATCTGCCGCAAGGCGAATGCAGTGGAGGCTAGTTTCCTAACAAGAGAAGAACTGGATTTAGATACTCTGGTACCCAAGCACAAAATCATGTTGGGTCCTCCTCTGGAAAAACTTCCACAATATTTACTAAAAAACACTAAATATAATAAGTTTTAGTACAATCTTTTTAGTACTTGTTGGATAAAGACTTGGATAAAGACTAAAGTTGGACAGTGTAATAATTCGAAAATCTTATCCGTTTTACGTATACCAGTTCACTAGTCAAAAGATTCGGTTACCTTGTTTATTAGAAATGGTTCTTTTTTGGTAGGGAACATTTATATTAATTTGAGAAACAGTTAAATTATAACTTCACTATTACTAATCACTTCACAATATTTCACTGATTTTACAAATTATAACAACATACGCTTTTAACGCATCACTTAATAATATTGTTACTGATTTGACGATTTATAACATTGTAGATTTATAATGCAAAGAACGCCCACCACTTACATGGCCAACTATTACTCTAGAAGCTATAAAATGATGGAAAAAATGAATTAATTAAAATACCTAGGACTACTTTGATTTATTTACGTAATTTTTCTGTGCAATTCTCGTGTTGTTGGCTTAGTTTGGGTATTATCAAAAGTTAATTGTACGTGGATACGTTTCACGATATATTTTTCTGTGTCGGCGTGAAATTGCGTTTTTTTTTATTGGTGTGAAATTTGTCTGTTTTTTTTCGCCCTGTAAGTCTTTTAAATTGGTTTGTATTGTCTACCGAGATGAACAATTTCTACATTACATCACAAAAAAAGAAATAATGCGAATCAATAGGTGACGTACTTTTTGTCTATTTATTTTCTACACCCTTTAAAATAAATTCTCTTTAAAGTGAGTATTCCCTTCAAAATAAATTCTGTTAAAAGCGAGAGAGGTGTATAAAACTCGCGAACGTAGCACGTTGGATCCGTCGAGTAGCGACGTGTGTTAGCACGTCGCGGACCACTTGGTGTCAAAATGCGTTGATTATAAAATTGCGTTGGCAATAAAATTAGATATCTAGCGTAAAAAATACGAATAATCGGCTCATTGGATCAAAGGAAGAGTGTCCACTATAAACTTCCGATTTACCAACTAGTAATATAAAATTTGTCGTATAGTGGGTTAGCGGGGGGTTTCGGAGCAGCAGTAGCCAATAGAGCACTAATAAATTAGTAATATAGTAATACAATTACAATTAAATTGTAATAATGATATGTGTTTTGTGTAAAACTTAACGTTTAAATGTACCGCATAAGTGTTGATTGACAGGTATCACAACGTTCATCTGTTCACATTGTAGAGAACATATTCCTTTAAAATGAACTAAATTTGTCGTGTCAAAGGAACTGAATCTCTCGCCTAGTGAACGGAAAAGATCCCAATTTGATACTTCATGTGTTCAATTTGACATTTAATGTTTTATTTATTATGTGTTACTTTACCAACGCAAAATCCTCCAGGAGTTTAATATTTTATGTTTTTTCTGATGTGTACAAAGGTAAAGCACAGTTTGATTAACAATTATTTACCAGATGAAATGTTAGTATTAAATTTTTAGAGAATATTTGTTACTTTATGGCGCTGGATCACTCAATTACGAAGACCCCTAAGTAACGGCTTATTTTGTTAGTAGGTAAATCCGGTTCCAGAATAAGAGTTAAGAAAGTGAGTTAGAATGAAGGGACGGGCAAGTCATTTTTCGACCTTTACCATATTTTCCCACAAAATTTCTGTAAGGAATTTGATACTTTTAGCGTCTTGTGTGACTGCCGTACAGCTTAAATAAATAATAGGAGAATGTTTATCTTATGCCATGTAAACAAAACCTTCAGCTAACTGAATGGAACAAGTGCAGTATGGACTTTGGCGTACCCAAATTTACATAAAATATCCCTAGAGCTTGCATTTTTATTTTATTTTTTATATTGTTTTTCTTTCGTTTACACTACATACCTGTTTTCGTTACTTACAAGTAATTTATTCCATCCATTCACCCGCACTTCTCAACAACGAACAAGGAAGGCAGAGGGAGCAAAGTAGAGACACGGGTGAGTCAAACAGGGGTAATCGGAACCAGTCGTGTTGAGGCAGAGTACGTAATTGTGGTTAGTGGGACGAGCGAGACCAACAGAGAGCAGGGCGATGTGAGCGAATGGAGCGTGTTTGAGTGGGCGGAAAGCTGCGGTCGAGCGCATGCGAGTTGAGTGCGTGGGGGGGGAGGCATACCTAGGCGTTGCGAGGGGTGTGTGGATTCAAGGAAACGGGCTGAGCGGAGGGCGGGTGACGTTGGAAGCATTCCTTGCACCCTGTATTGATTGATTGATTGGTGATTCCAGGCGCGTCTCTGATAAGATCATTAGTTCCGTAAGTGCAGTGTATGTTTTTTTCGCGGACGTTGGCGATGATTGTCCACCGCGAAATGGTGAGATCCGGCGCCAACCTAAATTTGCTTGCGGGGATTTTCCCCAACTAGATATCTCTCATTAGCGTGGCACCGCCCCAGTCGGGGCAAGCTTTAAGCTCCCGACTGGTCTCCCGACATGTGTGGTAGTGTAGTGCATGTGACTGTGTAACGGGGGAGGAAGGATCGAGGAAGAGGAACGAAAGATCGCGCGCGGTCTATCGCCCGTTTGTTAGGGTACTGCTCCGGCATTTGCCTGGTATGAACCGGAGATATCGCGGAACACTACCGATCAGAGCCGGCAGCCTCTAGAATCCTTCACCAGACTGCGGCTGAATTCGACATAGCTGAGGTGCTGGTGTCGAAAATCCTGCCACCGCCGGGACTCGAACCCTAGGACCTCGCGGTCATAGGCTACGCAGTAACATCAGTTGGTGCCCTGAGCCACCTTTGCCGGTACGTACAGGATGCCGGCCGGCATCCTGTAGTTTTATCCACGGTTCCAATAGGGAGTTTGTAGGTTTCGTTTGGGACTCAAATCCTAGGACCTTCGGTCAGAGATACTGTAGTGCCAGTGGTTGTTTCCACTAAGCAACCTCAGCCGGTCAGTATAATGAGTGGGGCAGTTGAGGTCAGAAAGAAAGGGGCATACGAGACGCGGCGAGAGCAAAATCAAACGCGACGATTGGCACATGTTTTGTGATGATGGCGATAGGAAGCGTTTGCGTGGGGGGGGGGGGATGAAATTCTGAAGTTCGAGCATAGTCGCGGCGCGCTTGGGGCGGAGGCGGTGGCCGAGGAGGGGGCTTGGGAAAGAGGGGTAGGAGACGGGGCGAGGAAAGACAGCGTGGCGGGGATGGAGGTATTAAATGGGGTAAGGGGAGTTGGGGAAGGTCGAAGAGTATCAGAAGAGGAAGCTGGAGTATGGAAGAAGTGGGAGTCGAGGTGGGGGGTTTGGAGGAAGGTCGGGGAAGGGGCTAAAACGGGGAGGGTTCGTGGGAGGTGGAGGCGCGAGCTGGCACTTGGATAGAGAAGAGGCCGGGGCGATGGGAGGGTCGTGGGCGGTGGAGGCGGTGGCTGGGATTGGGAAAGGGAAGGGGGAGGGTCTTGAGTGGAGAGGCGGGGTGTGAGGCGGGATCTTGGATGACGGCTGGGGAAGTGGCGGGAGCGGGCGAGGGACGTAGGAAGCGGAACCTGGTCTGGGGAAGAGAATGGGGTATGGATGGAGTAGGGCTCGTGTCGGGGGAGGGGAGGAGGAAGCTGAAACAGCGGTGGGAGCGGTGGAGGAGGTTGAGGTATGAACAGCGAAGTGGCCGGGGCGAGGGAGAAGCTGCAAGCTGGGGTACGGGCGGGGACGAGGGCCAGGGTTGGAGCGGGGCGGAGAAGGGGTCTGTGGTGTTGGAGGGGATGGGGCAGGAGCGGGTTCAACTTGGCCATTCGATTAGCGGCGGTGGCGCCGGCGCCCGGGGCCGGCCGGCAGACGCCGCCGCCGCCGCACCCGTCGCTTTGTGCGCAGCCGACCGCAGCGCGACGGCCTCCGCGGAAAGAACAAACGATGTTATTACGGCGGTGGCGTTGCGTGGAACTCGCCCAGACCGTTTGGCCAGAGTTCGGCGGGTGGGGGGGCGCGGGGCACGGGGTGTGGCGCGTGGCAGAGTGCGGGGCGCGGAGCGGAGCGGGGCGAGGAGTGGAGCGGGGCGAGGAGCGGAGCGGGGCGAGGAGCGGAGCGGGGCGAGGAGCGGAGCGGGGCGAGGAGCGGAGCGGGGCGAGGAGCGGAGCGGGGCGAGGAGCGGAGCGGGGCGAGGAAGCAGGCAGGGCGAGGGAAGCGGAGCAGGGCGAGGAGCGGGGCGGGGGCGAGGAGCGGGCGGGGCGCGGTGCGGAGCGGGGCGCGGTGCGGGCGGGGCGAGGAAGCAGGCAGGGCGAGCAGGCAGGTGGGGCGAGGAAGCAGGCAGGGCGAGCAGGCAGGGCGAGGAGCGGAGCAGGGCGAGGAGCGGAGCGGGGCGCGGTGCGGAGCGGGGCGCGGTGCGGAGGCGGGGGCGAGAGCCCAGGCAGGCAGGGCGGGAAGCAGGCGGAGCGGGGCGAGCAGGCAGGGCGAGGAGCAAGGCAGGGCGCGGTGCGGAGCAGGGCGAGGAGCGGAGCGGGGGCGAGGAGCGGAGCGGGGCGAGGAGCGGAGCGGGGCGCGGTGCGGAGCGGGGCGAGGAGCGGAGCGGGGCGCGGTGCGGAGCGGAGCGGTGCGCGGAGCGGAGCGGGACGCGGAGCGGAGCGGGGCGCGGAGCGGAGCGGGGCGCGGAGCGGAGCGGGGCGCGGAGCGGAGGGGCACGGAGCGAGGCGACGAATGGGGCGGGGCGCGAGCAGCTGCAGTGACTGGAGTGTGCTGGGACCGGCACAACGTAATCGTTGTGGGTGGTGAATGTTTGTTGGTTGAGTGTTTAACAATATAATTTTTAAGTTTAATGCTTCTAAAAGCACAAGCATGTAAGTACTGGTGTGCATGCACTTAGCAGTTGGACGTAATTGAAATTGTGATATGATGTGATAAAAGGGACGGTCCACGAGTATTCCAAGGGATGTCTTAGGCATTTAAAGAAGTTACGAAGTTAGCTCTATTTGGTCGTGCAGATACTTTTTTTACAATGCGCTGAGAAAATATGACGCATTTTTGCGACATCTCTGTCGACACAAACGCATGTATAAATGTTACTGCTGGATATGGAAATCACCCCTGAGAGGGATTTCATACTGTTTTGAGGTAAAAATAAAAACGTTTACAGACAGCACTACAAAAAATTTACCAGACGCAAAAGCAATCCGCAACAGACGTTCCTATCGGACAAAACTCAAAAACAGTGTCCTAAGCTCTTAAAAATGAAGAGGCTTGGCCCGAGTTATCTATATAATGAAAACTATTAATAATATGCTAATAATACCGTTATCTATATAACTGAAACTACATCTTTTTACAAGACGCTATCAACAAAAATCATTTTAAAGTACTGCTGATGGATAGGGAATTAACTCTGAAACTAAAGCAAACGGATTAAAGGTCAAATATATATTGCAAATTTGTATAATTCAAAACAAAATATTTCAATTGGCGGCAGGGTATGATAGAAAATGGTATAAATAAAAATGCGATATGCTCTACTGATTGTTCATCACAATCATTTTTATTACTCAAAAAGTTTACATTTTCACCGGTAAATATTTTTTCTCAAATATTTACATTGACACGTAAATTGAACGTTAATGAGCGTTTATTTAAAGTGTATGAATGTTATTTACGGTACTATACTTTTTTACTACACGTGTACAAATAATGATTTAATGGGCGATCGTTATCAAGAACGGAAAATTATATTTTGGTTTATTACGATAGCTTCTTAACAAAATTAATTAAAGAGGAACGTGTGGATTTATAATTTTCACTAATGCGTATTATACCTGTTAGCTGTAAACCACAACACATTTTCTCACTTAAAACAGCAACAGAATTTCAATAAACAATGCCTTGGTGCGTGTGTAGCTGAGAAATACGATGAGCATACAATCCGCATTACGATTTATGTTGAAATATACCTTACTATCGAGCATAACTTAGAACTGGTGGGCGCTTAAAAAACCTATATTTTGGTTCTTCGTAAAAAGTCACTTCGTTTTTCAATTGTATTTTTTAAAGATTAGAACAGATTTTCAGTAATGTGCATGCTTTCGAAATGTATGTAAAAATAAATTGAAAATTTTGGATTTTACAACGTTGACCTAAAGATCTTTAGAAAGACACGGAAGTCTTTGTGCTCGTTAACAAATGTATAGCAATTTTAGAAAGTTCACCCACGCACAGTACGATGCTTGAATGGTGTTACGCCCAGCTCAGGGACTGGCCGTTTAAAGTTGGGTTCCACTGTAAAGTTATTTTTAAAAGTTAAGAATTGTAGTAATCATTTGCATAGTGTGGAGTATTTTTACCAGTTCAACAAGTATTTCAAAACTTTATACTTTTAATTTTATTAAACTGAGCTTAAATCATTTGTTTGAGGTAACATTAAGTTAACAGAAGGTAACATTCAAATATATTTAGCGGCGATTTTACACCGGATCTCATCACTATCTTGGGAGGTAAAATCCAAGAAAACTACTTAATCTACAATTGAGCATATACAAGTATTTGAAGATGGGGTTATTGAAGTATTTTTCCAGATTTGCAAGTTATTAGTCGCACCACTAATTTTCTCATATATTTCAAATAAAAACATGAAATAAAACACTGACCAAACGCTCGTTATCAGTACCTGATACAATCACACAGACTGTGAAAAAAGTAAAAGTTGTTTACGCAACCAAAGCAAGTGGGAAATGGAAAGAAGTAGAAATTGATTACTGAAACTGTCATGGGAAGATATTCTTTGGAAGCCGACATTCCAGAACACCAATTTGATTTGTCAATCAAGATTAAATTGAAATGCGGACTTCGGATATTTTTTAAGAGGAACATCACCAGACTTTCTAGAATATAGTAAGTCATAAATGCACACTGTACGTGCGGACCAGATATCACACATATTTAGACATTTTGAGGATACTATATCATTATTTCTTGAAAACATACTTTCACACTAAAAATATTTGGCATTGAGACGTGCTTGTCTACCGGTCTTGACGAAAACAACTTCGGGAAAATGTATTTTTAGAAAATTTTATTTATCCTTATTATGAAGTTGGACATTTCTCAGAAATTAAATTAATCTTCACAGTAAATGTAAAATGTACAATGAAGTGTGACTGAAAACTGGATATTACTTACACATCTGAAATTAATCAGATATACCTTTACGGAAAACTGTAGTTTATCGTGAATTCATATTCTTCATACACATTATTACTTACAAAGTTAACATTTCCAAAAAAACAAAAAACAACAGCTTTTCATTCTTGGAGAAGTAATGAACGATAACGCCAGGGAGTCCCATTGCCCACATCTGACATCTCCTCCTCCACCCTTCGGCCCGCACCCCACTTCTCGCCGCTGCCGCCTCTGCCGCCGCCGGCACCCGACTAATAGGGCCCAACTTGGCACTCAGCTGCGGCCTTGTTGAATGTACAAGGCTCGATGTCGAGGCGCTGCCTCAGGGAGCGGGCGACCCCGAGGTGCCCTCGCCGCCCCCGCGCCGCCCCCGCGCCGCCCCCGCGCCGCCCCCGCGCCGCCCCCGCGCCGCCCCCGCGCCGCCCCCGCGCCGCCCCCGCGCCGCCACCGCGCCGCCCCCGCGCCGCCCCCGCGCCGCCCCCGCGCCGCCCCCGCGCCGCCCCCGCGCCGCCCCCGCGCCGCCCCCGCGCCGCCCCCGCGCCGCCCCCGCGCCGCCCCCGCGCCGCCCCCGCGCCGCCCCCGAGAGCTGGTCAGGGCATGAACTGTTGTCTCTGCATTGCTTCTGCCCGGGAGGTCCTGGAGTTCGAGACCTGACGGTAGCAGGATTTTCGACACTAGCCAGATAACTAGGCCGAGGTCAGCCACTATCTGGAAGAGAATTCTATAGGCCGGGTGCTCTGATTGGTAGTTTTCTATGGTTTCTCCGAACAATAACATGCGAATGTCGGAGCAGTACCCTAATAACGGGCCATGGATCGTGCGTGATCTTTCCTTACTATTCCTTGTCCTCTCCTGACCCCTTACTTACACACACTTACACTAACATGCACTTCACTATCACACATGCAGGATGACCGGTCAGGAGCTTAGAGCTTGTCGCGACAGGGATGTTGACACGCTGATAGATACCTTGTTGCATATTTATGAACTCGTCTTTTCACGCTTGTTATGATGATCTAAAAAAATATATAGGGTTCCATTTAAAAAATCGAAGTTGAGTCAATATCTCTGCAATAAAAAAAAGCAATAGAATAATATTATGCATGAACGTATGTGCCCCTTGCATATAGTAGTTTTAGTGAAAACCTCATCTCAGTATCTGCAACGGTTCAGGAGAAAATTGAAGGGAACATCTTAGGTGGGCCACACGGTATAAACTGACCCTCTTTCGTGATATTATCAAGAATTTCTTCTTCTCTCTTTAGATTCCACCTTGTGCATGGAGCAAGCATATTTTTCTCTTTCGATCGTGAGCCTAAAAACCTGCGCCGATTTCGTCAAGACACTAAGATCTCGCGCCAAATCGATTAGGTTGTTCTTGATTAAACAATTAGACCTTCTGTCTTCTTTGGGGAAATAAGTAATGTCATTTCACTATTCCAGCGGTCTGAATAATCTGAAGGTGATGTAGATGGTAGGTCATGTGGTAGGTTTGGTATAGGAATTTCAGGACCATGTGATATGGGTCTAAAGGCTGATGGAACTTTATGGTAAACTATTTCTTTCATACTTTTCTTATTGTGACCGTACACTTTCACCATGCACAAGTAACAGTCGTTTACATGATTTTTATGTTATCTCCACACAATTGGAAGACCAAAAAGGTAAAGATTTCTGCTTCTGTTAATACCGTTTTCTCAAACCTGCAACACATGTGTAACAAATACTATGTGGGGGCCAAGATGTACCTTGAACCCCTAATATAATACCCAAGCAAGCATGATACGCTTTCCTTACAAACGAAGTGATGTTTTCCTTCGGAATTGGTGTAAATGAGCCACATATACAGGAAGTCCCACCAACTATGGGCCACCCCCTAACTTCTAAACGGTTCCCGACATCGAAATACAGTTTTCGTTCAACAATGCGGAATCAAGAGGCAAGCAATGTGTCGTAGAGATATTGTTTAAAATACTATTCGTTTTCGAGAAATTTAATCATCTCTGATATTTTAAATGGAGCCATGTATTTTTCTCACTAACAATAGATAGATCATAAATAGACGAATCCAATGATGTGACATGTTAATGTTTTGACAGTATTTTGAGCATAAAATTACACTTTCTGACGTGATTTTCAATTTCCGACGAGATTTCCTGTAGCAACCCTTGCAACTGTCGTCTTTGGGGAAGGTAGCCTGCGAGGCACCGGCAGTTTTGCGAGGAGGGGAGAGGCCGCGAAGGTCAACTTCTCCAAAAGCGACAGTTACGACGGCTGCTGCAGGAAAAATTGCGCGTTTAATTTAAAATTTCATGTCAGAAAGTATAATTTTATAACGAAAATACTATCAAAATATTAAAAATATGCTACATCATTACATTCTTGTTTTTATGATCTATCGCTAGAAAAAATATGGTTCCTTTAAAAAAGCAAAGATGATTAAATTTCTCGAAAGCTAAAAATATTTCAAACAATATCTCTCACTCTTGTCCCATGTTTCCCCATTGTTGAGCGAAAACTGCATTTCGATATCGGGAACTGTTTAGAAGTTATGGGGGTTGGCGGGACTCTCTGTATAACAAAAACAGGATCATTTTCACTTCTTCTAAATGAATTCACCGTTCTTTAAAACTCGTTTCCCGCCAATCAGATGCACGTTTACATTCTTTGTAACAAACGGTTTTTGCTAAATGCAAGAGAACAAGTAATTGACAGAAACTTGAATTAGAGAACGATCAACTTGTCTTCAAACAGTACTGATGCTTCTATATAACGATACGTAAGTTATTGTTATACATTGCCATTGTTAATTTGTAATTTAATCAATTGTAAGTTTTGCAGAAACTGTGGGTGATGTGAAGAAACTGAATCCACATAACTAATCAGGACGCAGTACCGAATCACTGTCATCGTGCTTTTACTCAAAAGCAACGAATTGTCGTAGTCTTGTGTGTCATAGCGTGTACGTATGACATAGCGCGTGCAAATTTGAAATACGAAAAACCGAAAATTTTACAAAAACTGTTGGTGATGAAGCTGAAAAACTGATTCATAATCACCCATTTTCATCAAAAGCGGCAAATCGTCGCAGCCCCGAGTTATTTATTTTAATAATTCGGTTTGGGAAAAAATCTGACGACACATGAATCGATTTGAGACAGATTTCACTACAATTAAAATATTACGCAAGTAAAAAATGTAAATTTTAGGTGTTATCTTTCCCTTTCAGTGAGGACTGTATTATATAATTGTTTTTTAAAATAGGCCCTCTTGGAAGGATCAACTTTCGCAAAATTCGCAAACGTGTTTTAAATTGGCCTGCAGACTGCCCTTCGCCACTGTCCACAAGTTGAGAAACACTGATCTAGCGGATTTGGCAATCTGAAATTTAAAATGTAGTTATTACGTAAAATACGTTTAAAAAGGTAGAATTACAAAACGTAAAATAATGAGCTTTGTCCTTGTGTTTGAGCTGAATGCTCTCCCGGCAGCTATTTATATATTCGCCCGTCGTAAAATAATTTGAAGATAATGTAAAACATTTCGCGAAGGAAAGGAAACTTTTATTGACCTATACCAAATACCAGTGTCAGATTTAGATACTGAAGCACAAAATCGTTTTGGAGAAAGGTTCCTATAGATTTACTAAAAACACTGATTTGAATGGAATACTTTTTTGGCACAGTTGACTGTTTGGTTAACAATTATTTTACAGATATAAACATTTTGACTTTTTTCCAATATTTTATGAATTTTTACAGCTCGCGGACCATGGTTGAGAAAAGAGAGCAACAGCATGTCAGCAGTAGTGAAATACTTAGGTTCACCCTTTTAAGTTTTGAGGACACTTTACATGAAGTAAAATAATGTTTATAGAAACAGCTGATTCAACCACAGCTGAACTCAAGCCTGCTATCGTTGCTAAGTCTGCACTGCAACTGTCGAAAGGAATAGCTGTCTGCCCAGTGAACTGTATTCGAGAGATCGCGGTCCTGAAAATGCACAAGAAATCGCCAAGGCCACTTCGGGAACTCATCCCTCTCCTCTCCCCTCCCTTTACCACCACCGATTTCCACTCTAGGGGCGCCGAGCCGCTGTGAAATTCTTGAAACTTTTTTCCAATCTGACCTTGGCGTGGCCGGGGTTGAAATCTGTGTGCCAGGGATTTTATTGTTTTCGCATTGAAGTTGCAATATTTTAATGTTACATAACCAATACAAATACATAATACCAGAACATACGTATTGCTAAAACACCACTAGTTTCGTATTTTGAATTTTTAAAATAATTTGAAACTTTTAAAGGAATTTCTTGAACGACTGAGTTGTTGCTTAGTCTGTGACATTCCTCCATGACGTCCAATATCAGGTGACGATACCCCATGACGTCAGAACACCGCTCCACGCGGGAGCTTGTACTTTTCAGTCGTTCACCAGCCGCCGGAGAGACCACCACGAACCAGCTTACTTCCAAGGTAAGCAGAAGGATAGTTTTTCCTTTCCCTTATTTTATTGTCCATTCAAAAGAAAAGTAGCAGTTCAAAGAAACCTACATTTTACCTAAATGAAATATATTTAGAAAATAATATATTTTTACTAGTAAGAAATTTCATATCACAAAAAAAGCCGTGTGTTAAGTAGAACACTTCGTTTACGTCATTTCAAGTTCACAAAAAAAGCCGTTTGTTAAGTAGAACACTTCTTTTACCACGAAATAAAGAAGTCCGGTTCGCTCAGGACAGTTGTGCTGCCTTGTGACAAATGTTGATACATGTTACTTTCACGGTATAAGAAAAATGTATTGATGTTTGTCACATCCACGGTGTTTCTTACACCGTTGTTACTTCTCCTGTGCACCGAAGATTCGCACTAAAACAGATTGATACTGTGAATCAAAAGAAATGGATTTATTGGTTGATTATTTGGAAACTTCAAATATAATATAATATGACGTCGCGTTTTATCTGAAAACATTGTGCAGCCACGGCACTTAAATAAGCGTAGCGAAGTGTCAAAATATCGAGTTAAAGTGGTAAGTTAAGCTTAATATCAAAAAGTCGAGCTAAAAAGTGCTTAAGCTTAATATACGTTGGATTCACTCCAAGATGTTTTATGTTAATTGTACATGCCGAAGGCGGGAGCTTCGCCAAGCCGTTGGGCATGCATTGCTAAAGCATCACTGTCCCTTTAAAATTGGAGGTTATAAATACGACGCCATTCCGCTGGTGCTGCCGCGGCACGGTAGTGTTGTAATCCGCAATGTTCTCACGGAAGAAGCCTATTCTTTCTCGTTCATAACGATAAGGAATAAGAGCTCATTCGTCATTATAATTGTTCTTCAAAGAAACACTACCGTGATTCTTTATTCTCCAGAGAAGCATTCAAACTTCAGTTTGTTACTATTCGTAGTCAAGGGGAGCAAAACGTATTATCTCGTAGTTTCAAGGAATTATGTACGTACTTTTTCAAACATGTTATTTAATTAGCTGAAGTGCCTTACGATGCCGGGTATTTATTTACCATAATCATCCTGCCTCACTTGATGTGCTTTGCTTCTACCCACCCTGCCATGTTTCTTCCGATCATCACTGCTGTGGACAACTGGATTGCTGTAGACACTTGCATTGTTAGATCCCCCTGGCAAACGTCCAGTAAAAATTATTTCCTTCTTGTGCTCTTGGAATGAATCAAAATGCATTTAAAAGAAAATTTTATGGGCTATCAGGAATGTTTAATCCACTTTGGTGATTTTTTTTCGGGGTATTTGCGGGTAATGTAAAGAGTGAACACAAATTTTGCTCTAGGCATAGGAATGTTTTTACGAAATCGCATACAGGAAAAATAATTTTTGTCTTAACTTATGCCCGAAAAACGCATCCTATTTCAGATAAAACAGTACAGATATCGGTTCAGGTATTCTAAAGATTATCGCGGGAAAACATCCAGACAAAAATTGTAAGGAAATTTAATCGCATTTTATATCATATAAGCAAACGCATGATATTGCAATATGACAGTTATTTTGACATCATAAGTACACTTAAATTTTATTTGTACAGAAGATACGTTCAGACTATTAGTAACGTTGGTTGTTACAGAACAATTTAGCAGATGAGTGTTCCCCTTTATGGTTTTAATTTTAAAGCAATTCAGCTCATATTTGGCTTTCTTAAATACTCTGATTATTAATTCTTATTTATAAAATTGGCCCCAGAATATTCGTTTTCTCGATTACTATTCGCTCTGTCAGGTTTGAAGATAATCGTTTTTATCGTTTAAGTGTTTTAGTGAATGGAAATGATATAGCGTACACTAAAATAAGACATATGAAAATACTTTCAGAAAATAAATGTAGGAAAAGTTTTGATTTCATATTTTCTCTGAAGCGATAATTAATAACGTCTGTACACGGAACTCATTTCAACTTCAATAAATACATGAAAAATCTTTGATAGAGCCACTTTAAGTTAATTAATCTTTGAAATGAAAAGTAAAATACGTTGCCAAATAAACCATGCTTCGACTTAGCAGTTCTTGAATAACTATATACTACAACTTTATTCTTATTTGTTTAATTGTAAGGTCTTTTATAAAGTGATTAACGTGTTACACGACTAAGAATTAAGAATGATTATAAATGATCGAAAAGGGTGCATTCTATGTATTATTTACAGTTAACGTCTGTTCGAACATTAACATCATCACGGGGAATGGCACTGAGTGTAATTGAAGGCGAGGTCAACAATTTTCAGTCAACGACCAGAGAGACTGTCGGGGAAAATAGAATGCGAAACGATGCCAGGATGAATAAAATGAACAGATGAAATATTTTGTAAACTAAACTCAAGGTGAAATGAAATGACGTGGATGAGTGGATGTGTGCTGAAAGGTGAAGTGAAGCTAGAGAGAATAGGCGAGGGGATGTACTAGGAAGTGGTATTTGTGTGTTTTAGGAAGCCGCGGCGAATAGAATTCGTAAATGGGTAGCTGAATAGTCGAATGATTGAATGACTAAACGTATGAGTTTAATCATGCAAAAGGCATGCCAAAAATGACCTCGCGGAATCATGAACCTTCGCACAAAGAATTCAGGAATCCAGGATTAACAGGCCGTCGCAGCCCCAGTTGGCAGCCAGTAGATTACATCAGAGTGGGAATGTTCCAGTGCACGCACACGTGCGTGAAAGCGGAAATGCCATGTCGAACACCATCACGCGTTAGACCTGCGAAATCAACGCTTTGTCGCCGCCGCCGCCGCCACTGCCACTGCCGGTCGACCTTATGAATATTGGACTGACGCGGGCGCACACAATGATTCTGGGCCACGCGGGGCGTGATCGCGTCACGGGCGAGCGTGTCGCGGCGCGCTTCGTGTCGACCGCTCGACAGACCCACCGGGCGGCGGCAACGGGCCGCTTTTGCATTTTAACAGAGCGCGCGCGTGCGATCTGCCGGTTCATATGCATGCAAACGTCCCTCCCCCACCACCCCGCCCTGTCCCGCCCCTCCCCGCACCTACCGCCCCGCCCTACCCCAATCCTGCCCCCTCCCCTTTCCCGTCCCTGCCCCGTCCCTGCTCCGCCTCTGTCCCGCCCCTGTCCCGCCCCTGTCTCGCCCCTGCCCCGCCCCTGCCCCGCCCCTGCCCCCGCTCCGCCCCCGCTCCGCCCCCGCCCCGCCCAGCCCCGCCCAGCCCCGTCCCGCCCAGCCCAGCCCCGCCCAGCCCCGCCCAGCCCCGCCCAGTCCGCCCAGCCCCGCCCCGCCCCGCCCCGCCCAGCCCAGCCCACCGCCCAGCCCGCCCAGCCCAGCCCAGCCCAGCCCAGCCCCGCCCAGCCCCGCCCCAGCCGCCCCAGCCCCGCCCCAGCCCGCAGTCCGCCCCGTCCAGCCCCGCCAGCCCAGCCCCGTCCAGCCCCGCCCAGTCCCCCAGCCCCAGCCCCACCCCCGCCCCCCGCCAACCCGGCTCTCGCCAACCCCGCCCCCTGCCAACCCCGCCCCGCGCCTGCACCGCCACTCGGCTGCCCCATCCCTCCCCGCCTCGCCTCGTGCCTGCCCCGTGGCAGACACACTACACGCGGCTCCCGGCGCCGGGTTTGGGCAGCGCCTCGGGCCATCCCAAATTAACGCATTACCGACAGCGCGTTAATTAAATGTTGCCCGGAAAATTGCAGGACGCTAATTGCGTGGCCCGCGCCGCCGGTGGGTGATGGAGCACGTTGAGGTGGGAGGTGGAGCAAGTTTGGACACGTGTGGGAGCTTAGATCTTTAGTAACGAAGCACGCTACGTTTCTTTTATCTTTAACAAAATCTAAACCTGAACTTGTGTCAAATTTAATTAACTTTGTCGTATTTATTTAACATGATGATAATACGCTTGTTAAGAGTTAAATGACGACAGCTATGACAAGGAAGTAATGTGATGTTTGACGTATTCAATGAATATGTCTCGATCAGTATTTTATCACTCATCATCCTTTCTTCACTCATTTGATTAAATAAAATAAACCTGACTCCATCCAGTGATGAATTTTATCTGCTGTAAGGATAAACTGTGTGCTTACATGTAAGGACACATTCCAAAAATAGCTTCATGTCTTTTAAAATTAACAAAGCTTCGTCTACACGCAAACAGCAACATCAGAAAGCTGCCAGTTATTGGATAGTGATGCATGCTTTTAAGACATACTATTCAGAAATTTTCGTTTAAAGAAAGTGACAATTTTGCTGACAAAAATAAGAAATGGTGTAGGCAACGATCTCACTGCTTGTCTACTTGTGCGATAGAGTTCACCAGTTCTGAGAGACGAAGGAAAGAAACGCAAGTCCTTTAGATTTGTCGCCATTTTCTCTTGATAAACGTTCTCGCATTGTACTATGTTAAATACAAAAACTTTTGACTGTTTAAACTGACAAAAATCAATTTGTGACACTATGAAAAAATATATAAAAATTAGGACAAGAAAGACCAATCGTATAGCTTCACGCCCGGGAAAGGTGTTTTCACACTCGAATTGACGCAAAAGAATTATATTTCCAATGCTTTACTTCTTCATGTGTATGCATTTTTATCATGTATTTTAAATAAATTTGCTTGTAATGTATCCCAAAAATAAATTCTAGGAACCGTTCATTTCATGCAATTTTTCCTTTTTTTCATGCAATAGAAAGATTGATATTTTCGTTATTCAAACTGCCTTATTTGGTATAATCTCAATTTAATTGATAAGTAAGTACAGCAAATTTAAATATAAATATTTTTCTAAATATAATATAATTACTAAATACAAAAGACTGGCCTATATTTACAGTCTTGTCTACAATAACACATGTTTATAAATGTAGATCAATCTTTTGTATTTATTGATTGTCTATACAGACTATACTTAAATAATATACTAAATATAATATAATTACGTTTGAAATGAATATTTTTTAATAGATTGTCATAAGTAATGGGATCATATCTTAGTTATTGAAATAATAAAACAACTTTCAAAATAAAAGGAAACATGAAGTAATATATTTTCGATTAAATATAACAATTGCTGGTAAGTAAGGAATCATACAGAAATATTTCAAATTTCGTCTTCTAAAGAAAAAAAAGAACTAGAGTAAATGGAAAGGGTATGTCACATGAACAGAACGGACGTTATTGCACTGCAGTGAGAAACAGAAACTCACGAATTGTGTACGCATTCCCTCTATTACGAGTAAATTCATAACGTGCATGCTGTCACGTCCACCTGCTCAGTTTGTTTGGGGTGAACTCCAGGTATTCACCGAGACGGCGAGAGCTAACTCATGTGCTAGTTCTTGACAACGTTCTGCTCTCACATCCTCTCTCTGCGAAATGAGATGCACGGCAGAATTCGCAACTGAGGATGAAACATTTTACCGGAGCAATGTTTCTGATGTAAAATGTTTTTTCTCTTAGTCTCACCACTCGTAGGTCACTTGGATTTGCGGGCGGTGCTACGCAGACTTTCCTGACGGCTTCACCATTTCAGAGAATAACAGAAACTACAGACGTGTTGTTGGAGGTCAATCACTTGCAGATGAAGATAAGTACTAATTTTAAAATGTAAGGATCATGTTGTTTTAGACCGTTATATTTATGCGAAATATTAATCTGTGGTTTTGAAGATGTGAAAAAATTGAGTTTGAAAGTAAACAACTGTAGTACATACAGGCTTGTAAAGCAGTCATTCATTTTCAGCCATCACGAGTGAAAATGATTATTGAGAAATTAAATAGTCTTTTCTACTCTATTCAAAATTAATTATCCTTAATGTTTAGAATCATATACAAGTCGTACATTTCCAACTGAAATATACACATTTTCTTGTACATTGTATGATTTCTTACGCACTTCTTAGCAAACAAATTCCTTTCACATAATTTAGGTATAAATTAGGAACGAAAACTTTTGACACAGGGAGCAATTGGCAATTTTGGATGTTTTTATTGTGTTAAACGAAATTTGAAGCAGACTAGTTTCGCAACTTTTATTGATTCTATAAGAGCAATTTTGAAAATATATTCTTAGATTTGAAGGCGATTAGCCAGTTTGAATTGTGTCAGCCAAAATAAATATTTTTCAATATTACTTGGTAGAGGTATGCTTGGCATATCAGTTAAATATTTTTAAATCACTATTTTTTCAACTTGAAAACTCAAACAATAAAAAAAAAAGAAAATGAAAAAAATGTTATATTAATCTGGTAAAAGAAACTACTAAAAATGTAGGGTTCGCTTGAAATGACCCATGACAATTATCAGTTTCGATTTGAAATTCATGGAGGCCATTAACACACCTTAACTTAATGTTTTTCATTTTGGAAAATTTTGATATTGGGAAAGGAACTATTTACTTCATTCGCCTACAATAGAGAGATAATAAAAGAAGAATTCAATGATATTACATTTGTTAGTGTAATTTAAACTTACATCCAAAACTGGTGATTTCCTTTTCCTCCATGCAGTGACATACAGTATGGTGTTAGGGAAGGTTCAATTCAATTCAATTCAATTCAATTCAATTCAATAATATGATTCTTTATTTTAAGTATCGAGAAGCAGGCCATCAGGTCTGCTCTTCCGCCTGACCATGCAAATGTTACTCCGCTAGTTTCACCATCATGCTGTAAAAGAAAATATCACTTGAGCAACGAATCAGGCGATCAGAATTTATCTCAGAGGCTTCTTTTAATCTTGAGTATCTTTCACATGCAGTAAGTATACATACAACATGGGGCAGCCGGGTTTATTTCACCTTCAAAGGAAGGCGTACGAAAGATTTTTTTTCCTAGGGCTTTTATCCAGCCGACAGCCGGTTGCCCTTTACGTTCCGAAGGGACGCATATTCGACCATACACCAGGCAAACACTTGCGGGCTCCTCTGATCTGGGGTCAGGAGAACGTGAGGCCCTCCGCGACAACACACTCACCAAGTCAAGGGACAAACAGCCATGCCCAAGGCGGGACTCGAACCCGCGTCCCTTCGGCGCGAAGCGCTGAGTCGATACTCGCTCTTAGCCACCTCGGCTATGCAGGTCGGCACAAAAGACTTTTCCGCCCTTAAATACGGCTTTGATGAGATTTGAACCTTGTATAATAGAATAATAAGATTCGTTAACCGTTACAACAGCAAAGCAGTGGGTGAAGCTGTAGATGAACTGGTGTTTCCCCAGAAGTTGCAGTGTTTGAGGCACTTACGACAAAAAGTTGACGAGAATCGTTGCAGGAAGGACAATTGCAAACATCAATGTATAAGATGAGAATGAGGTATTCTTTTTCCAATAATATCGTAACTAAGTAATCAAAGTAGTAGCTGTCCGTCTGCTAAGTGCTAATTTGCGAAAAACTACCGTTTCAGACCGCATACCACTTTGAATTTAAACGGTCTGGCACTAGACGTTATCTCTGCCATTAACCTTACTAGATTTCAGTTTCAGACTAAGAGTAAGAATGTGTTCAAATTATTTTTAATGCATTTATTCTTAAGACATTAAGAAATGATTCAAATGAAAAAATGTGACATGAAAATGGGTATCTTGAATTAACTGAAAAGGTTTGAAAGCGTAATCTTTCCTATTAAATTGACCGAAAGAAACTGATAAATTTTAGTAGATTATTACTGGTAATACTATAAATCATGTCAGTGATGTAAAACTCAAACGTACATTTGACACAAAATTTGGCAAATTTTAAGAATAATTTACATGAACCCACCACTGACGCCACCGAGGGATCTCACTCGCATCGTTAACAACGTTAAAGATTTAAAGCTTCATTATAGGTTATTATTCAGTTTATAAAACACATTTTATTCATCGTTGAAAGTAGGTTAAAAGTAACGAGAAAAATACAAGAGGAGCTGATTAAAATGTAATTATTTTATATTCATTAATAAAATTGTTCTCGTGGGCAATGAGTTTATTTTTCCAATTAGACACACGATATCCTCCTGTTCCAATATGGGAGGAATTATGAAATATGTACCCAAAATTCAATGTGATTTCATTGACTTTAACATCTCTTCAATGCAATGTTTCTGATTGGTGTTGTTGTAATAAATGGGAAGTAAAGTATGTGTGACTGCAATACAATACTCTTTGTTGTTTTGGACCGCCTCTTGAAGTTTACAGATTAACTATTTAACGAGTATTTAATATTTGCATTATTTGTTAATCTACGAGTCGGTACAAGAGAAATTTAATATGACATCGAACAAACGAACATTTGATATCGGCGTTGAATTCATTTGGGGAAACAAAACAGGATCAAAGGCATCACGATTCTCTGAACGATGAATTCACAAGCAGTCATCCAATCATAACTAGTCCATTCACACCATTCTGAATCCATTCTAAATTCACGAGAAGAAAGGAAATATCGTGTTATGTTATCTTTGAAGTCAAACGTCATAAATAATAGACGGAGTGAAAAACTAGAAAATTAAACGTTTTACTCAATTATTTAAATATATCTATTTATTACCAGAATCACATTTTTTATACTTCGTGAACAGGTCGGTATCTACTCAGGAAGATGAGTGGACTGTATTGAGGTTGGTTTCGTACAATCCAGTCTGCTCCCGTTCGGTATTTCAGTTCAATGGCAGGGAATTTTAGCGGTATGGACTACTACCATCTGCCAATAAATTGTAGATTCACTTTGCACAAACAATTTACTTCTTAGTCACTTTTCACTTACATAATGCATTGACATAGATTTGCACACGGTACACAGTTTATAACAAACATTGATGATTAAAATACGTTGCAGTTTACATAATTATCAGGAGAGTCACACTACATGTGTATAGGTCATATTTTACTTGAAATTGTAGATTCGGATTTAATAAAACTGATTTTGCACTCGGCAATAGCTATTTGCTCTACATGAGACTTCAAAAATTTGCTCAATACGAGACTTCAAACCTTTTTACGTGTAAGAATTTTACTCGGAGCCGAGGATGCTAGGCGCGTACGTGCGGCCAGCATCGGATTCACAGATCGACTGACTTTTGACCACAGCGACGGTAACGTCGCAAGATTTGGCGCGCACGGCGCATGAGAGTGGGGTTAAACCATAGCCAATCAGAAATGAATATTTGAACTGATTCTGGAGCCTTCTAGAACAAATGTTCGTTGGTGGCAGTCATAAGCCGTTGGCTTTGGCGTGTTCCAACACGCATTTCTTAGAATCTGCGCCGGTCGACACGTACGGCACTGGATGCACGTCCGCTGGGCGGCCGACGGACGCGCCGGCAGTAATGCTCCGAACTAACGGATTGTCTTGTGAAGCGTAAGATATAGGTTTTTGCGGATTCGCTGGTATAACGGTCAGCATACTGTTGTACCCGAGTTTGCGGATTCAAACCCGATCAAAGCCGTGGATTTTTAAGGGCGAAAAAATCCTTCGTACGTCTTCCTTCGGAGGGTAAGTAAAGCCGGCTGTCCCATGTAGATTTACTGCATGTAAAATATCCTCAAGCCTAAAAGAAGCCTCTAAGCAAAATTGAGATCCGCCTGTTTCGTCGCTCAAATAATAACTTATTTCTCTCCTAGTAGGTGAAAGAAGTGTAGCGAAATTTGCGCGGTCAGACGGAAGAGCGGGCCTGATGGCCCGAGTCTCGCCACGTAAAATAGAGCATTAACTATTTGTACCTTTGCGAAGTATTTTATATTATATATAAATTTCCTGCTTTGCAACATTGCCGCATCCCGAACATTGCAACATTTCTGACTCTCTATCTGAATGCAATTTTATTCCTGTCTGGCGAATTGAAAAGTAAGGAACTCGTATTTAAAATTTTGCATGTTACTTTCAAATAAAAATGCTCCAATTTAAAAATATACCCCCCTCTTGGGTGAGTGTGAGTCATTGTTTGGTACTTCCATTGAAGTCTGATGGTCTTTAGTTGTGGGAATGCAATGATCGCTTTTCGTGATGCATGGAATGTATTTAAAAAAACAAAATGAGGAAAATAAATTAAAATCAAAATACTAAACTTAATAAAATAGTTTGAATTGAGTTTAATGAACGATGCGATTAGAATTATTTGAATTGTTGGTAAGTCGTAATCTCAATTCAAGTTTCTTTCGAGCGTTAAACTTTACATTTAAAAGATTTCATGCCTAAATACGTGTTCCGTTGCTTCTTTCAAATTTCATATAGTATAATATACCATACTAGCAAAATACTCGGCGTGTCTGAACTTTCTTCACATTCAACCCTTATGAAATTGGAAAAAGATCAATTCAAGATCTTTCAAGATCAGATCAATCAAGATCAAATGCAGTGATTAAGATTAAGTTTTTAATGTAATTTCTCCAAATGTTAATAAAATACTATTTACTGTATATTGCTGTCAGAATAAAATATTTTATGATTTGCATTGCTAGTAGCGTCTAGCGAAGCTATTAGGTACCCGTTCTGCTGCACCGATACTGGCCTCTTGCGGAATATATTAGGAACCAATCCACTATTAATGACAGGCGAAAAATAATGATCGTGATGCATCAATCAATATATAATTTAAATTATTTATTTTCGCATGTGTTGAATTAACCTTTACTAAACATGGCAAGGACACTGCCACAATCCTAAAGAAGAGCCCGTAAAAATTTCGTATCTATTCATGCGCCACCTTTTGTGGCATCGATGTCGGTTACATGTCATTGAATTCAATATTATTAGTACATAGATTTCGGCAAGATGCACTTTGAATATAAAAACCTGCACGCCCGGAATGAAAAGCAATCAACATCGGCACACCACCTGCCCATTTAATACGACACGATGCGTACACCGTACGCGCGTCGCCACCTGAAATCACGCTGGGCCCTCCAGACCCAACAAGCGCGGGCGGCGTGCTGTGTGCAGAACCTCTTACTGTTCACACACGCGTGCGCCGCTATTTGCACAGGGGCTGCGTGCGACCCGCTCTGACCGTCCAGATGCGACGCGCTAAATTCTCGTTTGCATAATGTTTATTTACGTTTCTTCGCGCGTTCGGGTGCAACAGCTGCACGAAGCATTGCACATCGCCGCGCTCAACCGCTCGCTATTCTCCTCCGCATCCCGTTGAAGTGTCTTCTGGCTGAATGTACTCGGTGGCGTACTCGAGCGAAACGGTCTCCCCCATTGTGCTTGTGAATGGGGACGTACGATCCACTATTACGGTCGCCCCGAAGCCCGGAACGAGGGCGCTGGGACGCGTGCAGAAGTTCGCGCCCGGGAAGGTGTCGCGCTCGCGGTGTCTGTGAGTTTGCCTTGCGGAGTGCATTCCGTTACTTTACTGTGTGATGGAAGCGAAAGGAAACGGAAAGGTATACAAGTGCAGCGAATCAGGAATTATAGGACGGCGAGTTCAGTATACGATGTGTTTAATTTTATGTGAAGCTGGGGTAGGGTGGGTGGAGATACAAAATAATAGCTGAGGTGGACACGTAAATTCAATAAAACCAGACACATGTTACTGGTCATTGATGTTTCGTATATTTATGAGTAAAACCTGAATTACTTTCAAAATTTAATTCTGTTTTGAAAGTTGCAAAGTCTCATTTGAAATGTGATGTTGATTGCAAAACGTATTTTAATCGAGAGATACTCCTAGGTTTGTTTACATTTGAAGGTGTCAGTAGAATAAGGGTCTATCCCACTTTGGCATAGTTCAGAGATAATAAGGTTTTTACCTAAACTTCCTTAGTAAAACTCAGTACATTATTAAACTTTTAAATACAGTACTCTTGCATATAAGTCCATACTGGATTTAAGTAACACATTACGCTAAAATAATGATATTTGAAGTTTTGTATAAATCGAATAACTCAATTTCACCAAAAAAAGCGGTACCCCCTTGTTGTACTGAGCCCTTCACTTTTACTTTCTCGCTTACTACTTAAATAATAAAGATAAAATAGACCTATTGGAAAGATCTTTCAGAAAATACCAATTTTTCCACACAAAAAATATTATTGAGGAGCTCTGCTATCGACGAAGTAGATAAATGTTATTCCTAAACATAGTAAATTACTTCCTCTAACAGGTTGTGCAGTCAGAATCCTCGTTTCTTGATACCGAAAAATCCATTGACCGCATAAAGTCTGTTCCTCCGTCTGTTCACTGCACTAGCGCCCAAACAGTTTTCGACGATTTTCTCCAAAATGGATATTCTGCGTATGATATGACTGAACTGGAGACCCTGCCTATTTGAAACGGGCATTTTGTTTAGTTTCTTTGGTGGTGGTGGTGGTGGTGGTGGTGGTGGTGGGGGTCTTTACAAATAGTGTAAATATTTTCAATTTTTTTTCAAAAATGGCACTACATATTTTCTCTAAATCTTTTTCCTTTAATAAACCATGTACTACGTATTGTATGTATGGATTTGGCATTTTGGGTCGCTTGTGCGAATTTGCCGGCCAGCTAACGGTGCCCCCCCCCATGCTTAGGCCTAGTTTAATTCTCACACTTGGGAATACAATTCTATTTTCCCTGACCGTGAATCGAACCCAGGATCGCACCACGGGAAACTAGTACGCTGCCCAGCTTAGAGATTCGAATAGTCCGTTAAAGCTTAAAAAGTGTGCAAGTCTCGGTGACAGCGAAATCTCTGTATTTTTGAAAACTCAGAAAATGAACATAACATTAAAACATTTTTTCCGCATCGAAATTTGAACTCGCGAGTTAGCTCACCGAGAACTTTACCGCTACACCTCGCAATCGCTCTGCCGAACATCTTTGGGCTGACGCTTAACAATGTAATTGTCTTTCCTATTATTTCCAACGCGCAATTTTCGAAAATTCAGAGAGTTCAACGAAAATGGAATCTGCGCCATTATTTTTAGCATCTGTTGTTTTATCCGTGAAAAAAAAGTAGAAAAAAATCGAGTGGTTTTTTGAGAAAATATTATTTTTACAAACACACAGACATACGTTTTGCCTACAACCGTTTTTTTCGGTATGTAGGACCCACAAAACATGGATTCAGACTACACAACGTGTGAGAGGAAGTAATTTAGTATGTAGGAACAAAATTTAGCCACTTTCTCGTTACCAGGGCTTTTTCGTTAAAAGTTTTTCTGTAAAAATATTACCGTTTTCTGACGCACGATACTTTCTCTTCTGACGAAGTAGGGAAAAGTAAGTAAAAATTGTACGGAAGCCTCAGGGAATAAACCTTCACCAATGACTCTGACACGCGCATTCAAATATTTTCAGATAATAGTACGAGCGTACAAAGCGAGATCATGATAACATTGCAATGGTATAATTTTACAAATCTGCAAACAATACAATTTTGTCGCATAATACTTTTCGTACCTACAAAACACCATTAAAATATATTTTTCACGAACCGTCTACATTGCTACCTTATTTTAGACTCATTCGCAATTTTGAGGTAGGCTCTTGAGATAACAAAAGGACGCAATGACGAGGTAATTACGAGAACTTTTCCCCCTTTTAAGTTTATGCATTGTTTCGCTATGTGATTCAAGGAACGAGGAGAGATAAAATATTTTACATTTTTGGTTATTTATTAATTCTTACTTAACGTGTTCTTATTAGGTAGTTATATCGATAGAGAAAGTTTACATAACGTTTAGTCTGTAATACATTTCATATGTATTTATAGGAAAATGGTATTAGAGTTTAGTTAACTTAAGGTGGATCAACAAATTTCCTGGGTTGTTTTTGATTTCAACATTTCGGATTATATTCTGTTTTTCGATGTTGCGTAGTTCATATTTTTCCAGATAATTTGTGATTGAATTATAATAAAAGAAGAGAAGTGACGGAAGTAATAACGAGTTCTTGGTGAAGTTGGGAATGTGGAAGAAACCAGAGTGCTTTAGTGTTTGTTCCTAGGAATTAGTTTTCCGAGATAAGCATATTGAGAAAAACTGTTTTGGATGAAGACACTCAGACTGGGAATACATAGCATAGTATCGAACTTATCATGGATTAATGGAGGTGTTAGATGTATGTTATTGAAGTGAAGATTATATCTTGGGGAAGGGGATACTTATTGGTTTCTTGTATTGATCAGTGCAATTCTTTGCAAGATACTTACTCTCCGTGTGACCCTTCTATTAAATAATACTTTGAATTATTTGGCCGTGAATTCGGAGGAAACCCATGCAATGTTAAGGTTTTGATAGAGAATCAGGCTTAGAATTCATTGAAGAATAAATATTTCCCTTGGATTGACTTGCTTTATTAATTGCGACAATTTTAGCCTAATCATAAAGTGCAATGAGATGATGATCTACTGTAGATTCTAAGTTCGGTCTGGACGACAATTCTAGTGGCCAGCTCCTGTGATTGGTAGTTTTCCTTGGTTTCTCTGATCAATATCTGACGAACGGAGCAGTACCCTAACGAACGGACCCCAGACCAGACGCTATCTACCATTCCACATTCTTATCTATTCCTCTCCTCTTGGACACACACAAACATTTAAACTCACATGCACTATTTTATCACATGTGCTGGGAGGCCAGTCGGATGCTTAGAATTTATCCCAACAAAGGAGGAGGTAAATTTCAAAGAGGCACAATCTAGTGTGGGAGGGATACCACCACCTCCAGGGTATAACATTCACTACACTTACGAGAATTTTAACCAAAGTGTGATACAATACGGCGCTGGCTAGTGTGCAAATTTAATAGCCATGATTTGTACCACGTTGCTTGGGAAACACTAATGATGGGGTAAACGCCTCGAAACATGTACGCGTGATCTGTATTTAGTGTAAATACATGTTATTGTGGAAGATTACTTATTTTTACCTATCCATACTAACTCACTCACCCACCCACCCACCCACCCACCCACACACACACACACACACACACACACACACACACACACACACACACACACACTCACTCACACACACACACACACTCACACACACACACACACACTCACACACACTCACACACACTCACCCACCCACCCACCCACCGACCCTCCCATCCACCCTCTCATTCACTCACTCATTCACTCATTCAGTCAGTCACTCGCCTACTATGTTCCGGTTTGAAGAAGGAGAGGTCATGAAAACCAGCCTTTTCTTGCGGAAGGTCGGAGCGGGGAGTTACGGGGGCGTCAGGAATAGAAGGGTCGGGGGGAGGCGAGGGGGCGCCAGGTGGAATGGAAGTGGTGGGAGGCGGTAAAGGTGGCTGCAGGGAGACAGGGATGGTGGGGAGGCAGCGGGCCCCCCGCCAGGAAACGAGATTGCGGCGCCGCCTGCGGCAGCCCCGCTTCCCGGGAATTTCTCGGCCCCGCCCGCTCCCGCTCCCGCTCCCGCGCCCGCGCCCGCGCCGCCAATCCAGTTCCACGTCGCTGGCGCCTCTCCACTTACGGAGCAATCCAAACGGCGCAGCCGAAGGCGTGACGCGGAGACTTAAGGCGCTCGCAGTTCGCGCCAAGAGAAACAACCTCTCCAGTCTGCCTCTTAACTACCCCCTTAGTGTCGTGTTTTATGTATAAAGCAATAAATATTTACCGTTGCTCGACACTAAAGCGTACCTTACAAGAGAACCTTTCGCTCAACGTCTTAAATTTCATGTCCAATAAACAATTTTCATTATGTCTCTGTACTCAGGTGCGCAGATGGCTGCCTCAGAAGCCACGCTGGTGGACGCGACGTGAATTTAAATACCACGGAAGACATGTTTTTAGCTGGCATTTGTTGGCTGAAAAAAAAACGAATAACGAGCTACAACGTTTCGTAATATTCCTTTAATTAATTTTCGATATTTTTTAAAATTCAGTATCAGGTTTCTGATCTGGCACTAGACAAATATTTTAGGTGAACAATTAATAATTCACTAAGTGAGTTTTTTCTATTTCTGTGATAAGGCGACTTTGGCATAAATGAACTGACTGTTGTTTATTAGATAAATTGGAGGAAACTTAAACAAAAATATTCACAACAACTTACTGACGATATTAAACTGTAGAAAGATGAATATACGGAATATCAGGATTCACAATTGCAATATCAGAAGAAATGTGGAATATGTTACATACTATCTTTTTAAGAAGATTTGCAAAGAAAAATGTTGAACATGCCAAACAGTTTTAAGAAAAAATAGTATAGGTTGTGATGTACTTCTTTTTCAATAAATATTTTCTTCATACAGCTTTATTAACTTTTCTCGAACTCGCAAGTAGTGATTTCGGTATGGTATAGATTATGTAACACATATCATGGAGTTATAATGTACAGGTGACGTGTAAACTCTAATAGCTCAATAATTTAACTAAGAAATTGCGAACATATCTCATAACTTAAAGCGTTTGATAGGCCAGGATTATGGGCTGAACTTATAATTTTGTTCTTAAAGCGATTATGTTAATTCATTTGTACTATCATCTATGTTCCATTTCTATTACCATCTTAATTTATATTAATAAATCTTTACTTTATTCTCGATCGCTACCTTAAAAAAGGTTTATAAGGTCCGTAACTCATTGCCGAATAGTATGAGTGCCGAATAAACAAAATAACTTACTCTATTATAAACGCAACCCTTCGCACTATTTTTACTTAAATGCTATTAAAAGCAAGCAAGGCAGCAGACAGAGTGTATCGTAACTAAGTCTTCGCCATTATGCAACGTCTTGTCCGTTGCATAATCTTCGGAGCGCCGGCTCCTGTAGCGCCTGGGCGATCGAGGATGGCGACGAGCACAGAGACCGTGTTGGGGAGGGGGGAGGGGCGGGAAAGAGGGGAGGGGGATCTGCGACGAGGAAAAGTGGAGGGAATGAAGTGGAGACGGAAAGGGCCCTGAAAACACAGGTTCAGTTTGCGAGATTTAAAGTAGAAAAGGACAAATAGAAAGTGATGTTATATTGTGCAAAAGTTATATTACGAGCGATCTTAACTTTACCCTAGAACCTTTGCGCCCTTCTTATTTTAAAAGTGAAGCCTGTATATTTCATTTGAAGTACACGTTGTTTGTGCATCTTCTGATTACATGGGTTATTTGAGATGTTTCACGACCATAGATATAAACATACAACGAATGTTGTGTTGATGTCAGTAACGAATATATAAGAAATTTGTTTTGTGCATTTACAAATTACTGCCGAAAAGAGAACAATTTTGAAAATTAGTGATTGGCGGTATTATTTCAACTAAATATTTAAGTGACCTTTACACTGATTAATATCCTTTATGTAATTACTTTCATACTTTACAAGTGCAAAGAAAGAAGGGATATATTTATAATTAAGGCCGCTAGAAAACCTGTTCTAGACATACAAATTCGGGCTTATCTACCGGTTTGCTAGAGTTCTGTGTAGTAGAATTTTTAAGCTAGTAATTTTCTCCTCGTACCATATTCAAAGTATCAAAACGTACGAATACCACTACAATGCTGGATCAGATTTATTGCTGCAATAAAAAGAATTTGCGAAACCATCACCCTTTGATGACGGCGTGGTAACTGGAAACGTTCTCTCCACTTGCCGTGTGCGCTACGCGATGTCGACCAGCCAACATCGAATGCATTTTTTAATCTTGTTCTTCCTCTGAGCTGGGAATTTATTTCCCACTCGTATTTCTGCGTCGGTCCTGGCGGCAGCAGCGTCCGCAGGGCTTTCCGGAAGGGCGATTTGCGCTGGGGTTGATGAAAGGGGAGGCGGAGGTCGCAGGAAAAATAGTGGGAATCGCGCAGTGGGCTTTTCAAAAGCAAATGATGGCCATGAACCACAAGCTGAAAGGATCGAACGTAGATGTTGTGGTCATCATGATTGATTGTTAGTGATTCCGGGCGTGTCAACTACTGAGGTAATTAGTCCCGTAGGTGTAGTGCATGCTTTTCATCGGGAGATGGCGGTGATCTTCGCACATTGGATGGCGATATGTGGCGCCAACCTACCGTCGACTTTCGAGATTTTCCCCAACCAGGTATCTCCGACCAGCGGGACACCGCCCCACCCGGAACAAGTTCTAAGTCCCCGACTGGTCTTCCGGAATGTGTGGTAGTAGTGCATGTTAGTGTGTGTGTGTGTGTGTGTAAGGGGTGAGGATATGACAAGGAAGAGAAAGGAAAGATCGCGCGCGGTCCGTGGCCCATTTATTCTCCTCCAGACGGCGACTGAATTCTATCGGCCGGCTGCTCTGATCGGTAGTTTTCCGTGGTTTCTCCGATCAACGCCAGGAGAATGCCGGAAGAGTACCCTAACAAACGGACCACAGACCGCGCGCGATCTTGTCTTCCTCTTCCTTGTCCAATCCTCACCCCTTGCACACTCACACACACTGACATGCACTACACTACCACATATTCCGGGATCTCGGTCGGGAGCTTAGGGCTTGTCCCGGCTGGGGCCGTGCCCCGCTGGTGGGAGAGTCCTAGTTTGGGGGAAACCCTGCTAGCGGACGGTAGGTCGGCGCCGGATCTCACCATCCAGCGGGGAAAGATCACCGCTATCTCCAGAGGGGAAAACATTCACTCGTGGGACTAATGACCTAAGCTGTTGACGCGCCCGGAATCACTAACGAACGAACCAACCAACCAACAATGTCTTCCAAAATTGATGTTTTTCTTATAAAATTGTATTTATCAGTTTTTATTTTTAGTTTTTCTCAATGTTTGCTGAATCATTTCAGTGTTTAACTTAGAAGATGCGTCGCTGTTTGTGAAAAGTGGTCACGAGGTGTCTCGCAGAACCACATTGGAAAGTAATGTGATTTCTACGTTGACCTTATATGATTACATGCTTTACCAAAAAAAATAATAATGAATATGATAAATAAATCGATTTCAACCAAAAAAGTTTTGGATAAAGACTGTATACTACAATTTACGCGTGATGTCGTTCATAGAAGCACTCGCATAACTAGTTTTAAGTTGTAGGAGGGAGGAGGCAAAACGCACTTCAGATTTTCAGGAGATTCGGAAGATTTTTTTGGTTCATGGAATTGACGCCAATAATAAAGTCATAGGTTATAGATATATATGTATCCTGTATAGGGTGTCAGAAGAAATACCAAATAGTTATAAACAAGATAGTAGGTTATGTTTGTCTTTGGTCAATCTTCCAAAATCTTTTAAAGTGGTCAGATTTTTAAAAATCTGCAAGTTTTCATGTATACAACTCCTGACGAAAGTAATGACGAATCTATTCGCGGATTAATAAAACACAACCAAACGCACCAAACTTTATAGTCCTCGCAATTTTGTAACTTGAAATTAGCTAGAAACACATGAATAAATTTAATATGACGATTTCAAATATATTGCGGAATTTCATAAATAGAAAAATAAATCACATCTTATGGACATATATACCGGGTGATTACAAATCACTTTCATAATAATGATGTAGGACTTCTGGGGTGAATGATGAAACAATTTATGAAACAAAAAATACTTTCGAAAATCTCGTTGACGTAAATCCACGTAACGGCAACCCCCACGTTTTAGCGGGAAAAGAACGCCACCTCTCAAAATATACCACACCCTACACTAACATGGACTAATGACGTCAATAATTGACACGGACGGAATGAATACTGACTCACACGTATCACGACACACCTGCCCTGCTACGAGAGATCCGAAGGCAATTTTGAGCCCCCCTGAACACATTTCCACTTTTTCCCTGATTGAGACATACGAACCCATTGCACCGTATCGACCCACTGTGAGTGGGCGAGGAGGGAGGGGGGAGGGGGGAGGGCGTCGTCCGCGTGGGCGGGCGGCGCGTCACGGGAGCGATCCCTTTCGTAAGAGGCGGCCGCGAGGGAAGGTGCAGCGGATGACGCCATTCAGCGACGCCGCTTGTGCCAGTCGCCCCGCGGGCAGCATCCTCAATGCGGAGGCGGAGCTCCTCTCGGCCACCTGTCCCCAGGCGGCTGGCACACGGGGCCCACGCGCATTGCAGGTCCCAGCACTGGCTGATAAAGAGAGGGACTTCGTTGACGTGAAATGTTAGTGGCGATAACTAGAGGCGGATTTTATTGAAATTATTTTTTTTTTCATCTTACAATGTCACTGCAGCGCCTCTGACCGGGAGGTCCTAGGTTCGAGTCCTGATGGCGGCAGGTTTTTCAACACTAACTTTTCAGCTAGGTCGAATTCAGTCGCTGTCTGGAGGAGAATTCTAGTGGCCGGTTGCTCTGATCGGTAGTTTTCCGTGGTTTCTCCGATCAATACCAGGCGAATGCCGGAGCAGTACCCTACCAAACGGGCCACGGACCGCGCGCGATCTGACCTTCCTCATCCTTGTCCTATCCTCTCCCCTTACACACACACACACACACTAACATGCACTACACTACCACATATTCCGGGAGACCGGTTGGGAGCTTAGAGCTTGTCCCGGCTGGGGCGGTGACCCGCTGGTGGGAGAGTCCTGGTTAGGGGGAAACCCCACTAGCTGACGGTAGGTCGGCGCCGGATCTCGCCATCCAGCGGAGGAAGATCACCGCCATCTCCCGAAAAAAGCATGCACTACACTAACGGGACTAATGACCACAGTAGTTGACGCGCCCGGAAACACGAAAAAATCAATCAATCAATCATCTTACAACAATGCATTTTAGAATAGGCGTGAGTTTTATGTAATGACAAAAAGAAATAAGCCAATTAAATGTAACGCATTAAAGTTTTGTTGTATTTTTCATTGGTTTCGCCTCATAAGTCATTATTTACCTTTTCTCGTCATTTTTAAAGTATTTTTGCTGATTTCATAGATTTTAAAATCATTTGAGTGGTACTTGCTTCAAATAATATTTCCGAGATGCAACAAATTCTCCACAGAATTCCTGAGTAGCCCTGAGTGTTTCAAAGAACAGTCCAAACCAAAAGTTTGCAAACTGATTTCAGTTTAACGAAATGAAGTCTCTCTTATTTATATACTACGTATATATGTGATAATAATAATAATAATAATAATAATAATAATAATAATAATAATAATAATTATTATTATTATTATTATTAATATGTTCTCATTTGTTGCATGGCTGAGATCATAAAATCTACATTTCATCTTAACTACTTTAATGAAGTCACATTTAAATAATTACAATATTACAATTAGGGCATTCGGGCATAAATAATGTAAACCGACGTTTCTTAGAAAAATGTGACGTTAGAATGTCTACAAGGAATAAGTCAATCATACCGTAACAGAGACTGAATTATTCCTATCGTTAATGTTTTTAAGATCTCATGTATTATAGAGATTATTATTATTATAAGATCTCATTCATAACGGCAGTCACCTTAATTTTGCAAAATGTCAGAAGCATCAATTATATACGAATGTCTGAATTGGGAATGATTCGGAAAGGGATAGATTTCACATGGATATCTGAGGTACTACATTTGTGCGTATGTGATACACATTCGCGAGGCCACACCTTTCATCATGAATGTCCATTCTAATTTGGGGTTTTCTTTTCCTTTTCACTTTCATACTTTTAACAGAAATGTATTAGTGAGATTAAAGAAAATACGTGATTATCACGGTTTACTGTCGGTAAGTATTTCTAACGAGATTTCATTAGTGCTGCTGGTAGCACTCGTAATTATTGTTAACAACAAAATCACAATCACTGCAATGGAAACTGTTCCAACGGTCTTCATAGAATTGTGTCAATAGCGCTTCCGCGGGTCACTGCGTCCAGATGTTGGGGTCCCACGAAATCTCGTGGCCGGGGTCGGCGCGCAGGGCGCAGGATGCCGCAGCGCGGCCGTCAAAGGCGGCTGCGGCTGGCCCCGGGTCCCTTCCGGCCGACCAGTTGCTCTGCGCGAGCCCCGCCCGCCGCTTCCCGCAGCCCGCCCGCGGGGTGTGCCGGCCCGCTGTGAAGGCGGGGACGGGTGAGGGCAGGAGCATGATGGCCGGGGAAGGGCGGGGAGTAGGGCAGGGAGCAGTGCAGGGAGCAGTACAGGGAGCAGTGCAGGGGGCAGGGGGGGCAGGGTGGGGGACAGGGTGGGGACAGGGTGGGGACAGGGTGGGGACAGGGTGGGGACAGGGTGGGGACAGGGTGGGAGACAGGGTGGGGGACAGGGTGGAAGTCAGGGTGGAGGGCAGGGCCGGGGGTTGGGCCGGGGGCAGGGCCGGGGCCAGGGCCGGGGCCAGGGCTGGGGATAGGGTGGCGGACAGGCTGGGAGGCTGGGCGTGGGGCAGGGGGCAGGGCGGGGGACAGGCTGGGAGGCTGGGCGGGGGGCAGGGCGGGGGCAGGGCGGGAGATGCGGTAGTGGGGATGTGCTTTCGGGCAAGCGGCGGAAGCAACAAAGTCTTGACAACTGGAGCAGTGGAAGGGACGGCGGTGGAGCAATGCCGGTGACAGAAATAACCGGGGGACTCCGGCGGAGGCAGAGTGAAGGTGAAACTCAGCCGGACAGTGAGGATGCTTATGGTTGGCACTGATCTTGAGGACAATGATGGAATAAAAAGGGAGGATGATGATTCATTGAAATATCTTTGTTTGTTGAATTTGTTTTAAATTTATTGCTCTATATTTTCGCGTTGAAAGTTATGACCAGATATTTATACATGTGATACGTAATACAATGATTTACAGAGCTTATCCCGGGAACTGACCTCCCAATATCGTTTCAATCGGTTAGAAATACCCTAAAAAATTCCATTATTCTTAATAAAAAAGCAAAATCGCTTTATAAATAACTAATTTTTACGATTGTTTAAAGAGAGCAGAAGGTGAAACAAGTTCTTAGAACGACGTGAGTGGATGCATGGGACAGAAGATGTATGAGTTCTGATATTGAAATGACTTGTGATAGGACAAGACTGAAAAAGTAGCTTGAACACTTAAGACGATGATGATGATGAAAATATGTTTGATTATAACGATGATCTTTAGCTTGTGATTGACTGAATTAGTCTCGCCACAAGTATCTTGAGATTCACTTGCATCAATTTTTGGCAATTCAATCATACCACAACCGCGATGTCATTTTAATATCTTCATGTCAAATGATTAATGTGAGATTTGGGGATTCGCTATGCTTTCGGGAATACTGTGACGATGTCTTTGACATTCTTATTTTTGAGCTGCGTCGTCTATTATTAGGTCTAAGACATCGTATCCTACAAAATAAAACTCGTATCAGATAATAGTATCGGTATTGCAACGCTGATCGCTAGTGTTAATACTAATCTTCGTCGGATATCGATGATATTTACGTTCGATATCTTTAACAAATTAAACCTCTATAGCCAACTAAATATTTTGTCGTTTCGTGTTAATATCAATTGTCATCTTAGTGCCATTGTCATTGGGAAAACAACAGAAATGTTCAGTAACGGTTCTGCATTCCATTAACACCTACAATAAATGTTATTCTCGTCTCGGATGCATCAGAATTACGAGTAATTAAAATGTTAGTATAGTATTACTATTACTATAGTAATGGAAAATTTCTGTTACTGTGCTTGGGTTGATTGCGGATATGGTCTGCAAATCGATTTATATTCTTAAACATTTCATTGTAAATCATTGCGTGGAATACTTCTATGTTATAATGTTCTAGCCCATTATGTTATCTGCTCTAATGTATCCGCTAACATGTCATTAATTACAATTGTATGTATACATTTGCCCGCTTTTTAGTATGTCTTTGGATCTCATTTTAATTATGAATAGGATATTCTCAGAGTTACTATACGAAAATTGCCATACGAATTTCCAATTTCACAACATTGTGATTCGTCAGTGCAAATTATTTCTACAATGTTCCCCAAATGACCCGTTTATATGCCCTATAAAATGTGCTTAAATTAAATATTCATTTTCCATAGACATAAATCTCAAACTTTAATGATATTGCCGACGAAATATCCCATTTTACGCATGATTAGTTCTGACATAGCTGTCTCATAAATAGTTGAAAGTTCCGCTATAAAGTTATTTTATATTTCAAGTGATTTAAGTGAAACTTCAATCATAGCTTTTCCCTCATTTATGAATCACTGTATCATTCTCGCCGCGATTGAATTATCTCTTTAATCTCGTCAGAATCAATATTTTGCCATAACAAATTTCCTCACATTAACGTGATTTTGTCATCAAATTTCCGCACATCATTTTAGGTAAAGTGTAAAACATTTTTTCTTCGCAATCCAAGCGCAGTTTAAATTCCATCACATCATAATTTAAATGAACCACATGCTCTTACTCATGGTATCTAGGTGAGTGCCAGCAAAAACATCTGCACTCGATATTATCTCAGGTTCTCAGAAGAAAGTATTGCAATAATTCTGGGAAGAATGTGAGAGCTGTTGTCAGCGTCGATCAATATTTAAGTGTAACATTTTATGAAGGAACATTGGCGAAGTTTCCAAGAGAGCATCCTTCATAATTTACATAACAAAGAGGATCCGTTTAGACTAACAAGTAATACTTTCTTTGATAAGCAAATATAGTGGAAAACTCGATATTCATAGTACGTTATGAGTCATCAAACACTTGCTTTTAGGATTTTTCTAAAGGGCTCTCTCTATGGATCTGTATGCAAATATTTCAGAGCATTAAAATCTTCATTAGTTTGCAGTTAAAACATAATGATAAAAATTCTTGTTAACATTCGAGTTGCATATTCATAATATTTATATGAAACTATTGTAACTCCTCAGTGCATAAAGGTAATAAAAACTTTGTATAAAATACCTTTTTTTATATTAACAAATATCGTGTTGAGCGTATAATGTTTCAGATACATATTATCATTTATTAAAGTAGTGTCACTCTCACGTGTTTTTTTAAAGATAGTGTAGGTTGCCGGACAACTCAGGGAGATCAGGATAACTCTTACGGTACTGTGAAGGAAGTGCGAAATCAACAAAGAATACACACAAACACACACATTGATGAACAAGAAACCTGAATTTAATGATCTTGAAGAAGAAAATTGTGAGAATTTAGAAGGATTATTTCTCGAGAAATCTTCTTTTACTAGGATTATAATTGACAATTTCGTTAAGCTAAAGTACAAAATGGCACAAGCGCGTCCACGCAAATGGTGCAACTGTTAATCATAGAATCATATTTGAATCGTTAATCAAAACTGTTTCTCTGATTTTATATTTGAATTGCCAAATACAACAATAACCATTTCTTGATTTTGAAAAAGCGACGTCACCCAGCTGTTTGGGAAGCGGCGTCCTTCGCAGGTCAACTTGCGACGTTGAGCTGTAGCGTCGAGTTTCCTTCAAAAAACAGTCTTCAGAGGTCATCGACAGCAGATGGTTCGACTCGCAACTTCTTTCCCCAAATTACGCATTCGTCCCGAACCAGTCATTTATGAGTGTCGGAAGTTATGATGGTTCTCGAAAAGATCAGAACTTTAAATAATGTAGCAGAAATTTTGCTAGATTCTCCAACATTGAATTTAATGAAATGAACTTGCACAAACATAAAGCTGCCAAGCGGTTGAGCTCAACGTGTGGCAATGTAGTCCATTAAACAAGTGAAATATAGCTCAATTGAAAAAAATGGCACGACAACCACTCATGCATAAGTCGATCTAGCAAGCAAGTACATTCGCCAGGGCGTACAGGGCGTCAGGGCGTACAGGGCAAGTACATTCGCCAGGGCGTACTACTGTACTATAGTATAGCCCGGAAGTACAGTTGCCCAACTTACATTCGCCCGGGCGCTCCATAGCAGTCCGGCGATATACATTAAGTCTTTACAAAAATCTCGCTCGGGCGCTACTTTGCAGCCCAGCGACCTACACCTAAGCAAGTCTATTCGTAAGTGTCCCTTCGCTCCTCTATGCTCTTCCCGTTGAAGACTCAATTTCCTCTCTGAATTGATTTTAAACTCTGGTTGGTTCAAGCCTATTGCGTCTTAATAATGTTCCGCCAATCAAACTTCGCTTCTGGATGGTTCTAGAAGTAGAATTTCCCATCCAACGCTCTCATCGAGCGTTGGATGGGAAATTCTACTTCTAGAACCATGGACGTTGACGCAATCTGGGAAAGTGCAGCTGCCACCACGTGTGCGTATGAGCTGATTAATTTTGTTTTCTAAAGGGTATTCAGATGCAACAACGAACAAACTATTTAATAGCTGCGCCCAGCTAGGGTTGAGTGTGTTGGGTCGGTCTGTGGAGGGTGCAGCAGGCGGGTGTGCGTGCTAAGTGTTTATGTCAGGCGCTGTTTGGGTAAGGCGGATCCCAAGTCGTTAAAAGGGTCGTGTTCTGACCTGTGGCGCGAAGGGAGCGAGGATCTGGAGTCCGTTAGAATTCGCACCACCAAAAATATACTCCGTCTTTGGAGACGACAAATTCTATAAATTATTTCACAAAATCTTATTTATAAATAGTTCTCTCGGTTAGCAGAATCTCTGTGCTACCACAGAAGTGTGTACATAATAACGATTTCTATTTCTGTAAATTGTAGGTTTAAAGGAAATTTCTCACTTGAATAAATTTGACCAACATCTGATGTGAATTTCGTTCCACTGTTTGAGTTTCTGTTACTAAGCATATTTAATTTTGTTCATGCGTTTTTCTCTGGCTCTCATTTGCTTTCCGCTGTTTGCACTATTGAGTGCTGACGTTCTGTTTTCTCTCGAAGATGAACCGCGGGCTGAATTGTATACACATTCTACAGGCACATAGTGCACGTCTACTCGTAAGCAACGATTCAAAGTTTAAGGGTCATTGAGAATTCCAAAGCAAAGGAAAATGGGCGATAAACTGGAATAATGTGTTTTACCAGAACCGCAACCGGGGTTTACCGGAACATTGGAGCAATTTCTCACCTTTAGCACTAGCGCTAAAATATAACTTATGGCACGCAGTGTATACTCTAAAAGAAATCGATTTTATTAGTCGCCTGCCTAAATATGAAATTTCCGAATTTCAATTCCAAAGCGAAGTTCTAGTAGCATGATCCAGGGACAGACGTTTAGGCTGTGTATAGCAAAAAAAGAAGAAATGACGAAAACAAATGACTGCGAGAAGTGGCTCAGGGTAGGAACTGATATCACTGCAATGCCTCTGACCGGGCGGTCCTGTGGTTTGAGGCCCGACGGTGGCGGGATTTTCGACACTAGAATGTCAGCTAGGGCGAATTCAGTCGCTGTCTCGAGAAGAATTCTAGCAACCCGCTGCTCTGATCGGTAGTTTTCCGTGTTTTTTCCGATCGATACCAAGCGAATGCCGGAGCAGAACCCTAAGAAACGGGCCATGAACAGCACGCGATCTTTCCTTCCCCATTACTTGTCCTATTCTACTCCCTTACTTACACACACTTACACTTACATCCTCTGCACTACCACACATGACGGGAGGCGGGTCTGGAGCTTAGAGCTTGTCCCAGCTGGGGCGGTGCCCCGCTGGTGGGAGAGTCCTGGTTAGGGAGCAACCCCGCTAGTCGCCGGGTGATCGGCGCCGGATCTCGCCATCCAGCGGGAGAAAATCACGCCATCTCAAGAGAAAAAAACATTCACTACACTATCATTTGTCGCGCCTGAAATAACTAGTAATCAATCAATCACTGAATACGAATGAGGCATGGCCGGCGACCGTAGTTATGTAAGCGGCGTAATGTTGCGAGCGCGCAGGCGGGCGTTGGCGTGTGCGTGCGAGGAGGAACAGAGGGATGCGGCAGGCCGCGCGAGAGCGCTGGGCGCGTGGGCGTTGCTGGCTCGCGGTGTGGGCGACGGAGGCAGAGTGGAGCGAGGCCGGGCAGGGCAGGGCGGGGCGAGGCGGGGCGGGGCGGGGCGGGGCGGGGCGGGGCGGGGCGGGGCGGGGCGGGGCGGGGCGGGGCGGGGCGGGGCAGGGCAGGGCAGGGCAGGGCGAAGGGCCTTTGCGCGCAGGGGATCCGCTGGCGATAATTACTCGTGGGCACGCGCCGGGCTTCGCTCGAGCCACGGCGGCACCCGCCGGCTCCCCGGCTTGCGTCGCCCCGCCCACCAACCCCCCTCGGCTCGCATGCCGGCCAGCCCCGCGGACGCGGTGGATTGCTCTAAGCCCCCTCGGCTTAGACCGATGGCGCGGTATCATTTCATTGGATTAGGCATTAAGTAGTTTTGAGGATTGTTTAATGCCCCGTGTATAGGATGAGGCATTGTAGGTTGAAAAAATACACCAGCATAATATTACTAATAAATAATTCATTTACCGTTTGGGCTTAGGCGGATATTCCCGGAGAAAATGTGTGCGTTTTTTAATTTAGGATCGTCGCCGCCCATATGTAACCGGAACTTTATGGCATTTCAAGAGTCAAGCGCTGTTGGGGGATCAGGAGAGCTCCAGCGGTTATTTGCGTCATTTGCGAACAGCGAGTGCAATGCAATTTTGACGCCAGGCTGATGAAGTCGAGCGGGAACGTAGACTGGGATGCAAAATGCAGGGCTGTCAATACATAGGCATCAAATCTCCAATTTTCTTTTTTCGTCATTTATATCAGAAATAAGTGGGTCTTTCTTCGGCAGTATTTAGAAGTGCAAAGTCCTCTACCCTTTGATTCATATTAAGATCAACCTTCTGCACGTTTTAGAAGAAGAGAAATCGTCAAGAAACTGCTGTGCAGAAACGAACCGTTTCTCAGGAAAATGACTTTCGAAACATTTGTTCATCCAATTAAGGAGAAGACTATTGTGTGTGTGTGTGTGTGTGTGTGTGTGTGTGTGTATGTGTGTGTGTATGTTTGTATGTGTCTTCTTTCTCAAAATATTACTCACCCTCTTAATATACTGAGTAAAACTGACTGTTTCGTACCATTTATAAGAAAAAGATACAAAAGTCGATAAATATGCAACTACTGAAGAGGAAATTACTCTCTAATTATGTTTCAAGCAGATTTGAGCCAAAAAAGTAAATGTCCGCAATTATGGTTTCGAGCAAGCATTTATGCAATCCGTTGTAAATATTACACTACAGCACACTTTTGTGTCGTGCATAACTCGATAACGATGTAACCTAGGTTTTTAAATTCTCATTATAGTACCGTGATCTACAAAAGATACTTTTTCCTCTCCTCTGCATTTTGGGAGGGTCCCCTCATTCCATAATATGACTGTTAGAAACTTTGGAAGTTGTATTCCAGTTATAAGCTATTTTCACTTTTAAAGTACTGTTTTAGGAAGGACGAAATATTTGCACGAGTCCAAGAAGTCTTTATGTATTTATTTTAGATCGCTTTATAACTACGTCGCCATTAGCTTCAGTTACATTTTACTATTAAATTAAGAAGAATAGCTTTAAAAATATTTACAAAATTTGATTTAAACGTATCAACAACAGTGCATTATCACAATAATATCCATTGCATCTGTAGAAATTGATTTAAATACACTCTAAAAGATGTCTTTATTATTTAGACAGTGTTTCGAAAACAGTAACCAGATAATGAAGGAAAAATCCTTACAATAATGTTTCATGTTTTGATTACTTCAATTTAATTTTCAGTAAATTTCTCTCTAGACACGCCGAAATATACATTCAGAATTTACTAAAATACTCCATAGTAATATGTTAACCCTTTCACTGCCAAGAGCCGATGCGTTTTCCAAAGCCAAACTGCCACGGGCCGATCAGAGCCGATGGCAACTTCGCTTGTGCTTTTCATTCATTTATTCAGCAGTAGCGTAGAATGCTTCTTATCGTGTTGGTTAAGGTTTCAACTGGTCGTTTTGAATGAAACATATTTCTTTCTAATGTGTTTGAAATTACAAAAGTTATTAAACAAAGCTGCAGCATAAGTGCAATATGGCATTTGCTAAGAAAGAAAATTTCACACAACAATTTAAAAAAAATTTAATATGTAAGCCATACTTTAAAAAACTATAAATATTTAAGGACTTATTCACAGATGTGTAAAGAGTTTGTTTCTAATACTTTTAGATCTTAAAAAAACAATTATAGCAAAAAAAATCGATTTGAACTTTTTTTTTAAAATTTGAAAACATATTATGTTAAAAATTATTTTTTCCAAGGGAAAATATTATTCTATTTTAAACCCGAGACTTACTAGAAGTAATTTATATTTCTTCTTTCCACAAAAAAAAAATAGTTTGCATATCTTTTAAAATAAAGCTGTTAGAGAGATTTGAAAATGTCTGCATTTTTTGAATTTCCCCTGTGGCAGTTTTCGCAGTACTTGGCCGGGAGGCGCCGGTAGTGAAAGGGTTAAGGTATTCTTCAATGACCAATTTGTAAAAATTTATTTTGGATGACAATATCATACTTTAACTTTCTTCCTGTATATTAAAATGTATGTATTATATGACACGTACTTTTCCAAACACGAAGGAAAAGTTACTAACTGCTCCAATACAAATTCACGCTTCAACACTGGTGTAAAACCAAACTTGTAATCTGGTAATTAACAAAACTAGTGGATAAAGAACGGTATAATTGCGCTAGTGGGATGTTCAAGAAAACGCGCAAAGATGGGAGGAAGTTTTATTTATAAGTGAAATTTTATACCTATATCTACGCGATACCTTCTATTTTGTTCGTTTCCATTTAAGAATAATTTTAATATTGAGAAATACAAGTGAATCTTTGCCATTCGAGGCATATAATCGGTGATGTCATATTCGATCTGAAAGTGGCGAATGTTTCTGAACAAGAATTATGGTGGGCCTTGCATTGTATACTTATGATCACCGTAGCGACTTACAAGTTAAGACGGTATTAAAATGGAAGATATTGTTAAAATTCCAGATTAAATATTTGACGAAGCTGAAAAAAAATTCCAAAAATACTTCCTAGCAAATATGAAGACACACGTGAGAAAGCATATACTATTTATAAATCTTAGAAAATGAGAAAGCAAGACACTTCTGATTCAAAAGAGGTTTTGTTTGCATATTTTTCAGAAAGAATAAATATAACTATATTTTTTTCATTTGTAATATGCTTACATAAAATATGTTTCAGATTTACCTGTATATATTCAATTTATTCGTATTAAATATTTTGTGATATTCGATTAGTCAGCTAGTGTCAAACCCACGTGCTTACACATGCCGTACCTATTCATGATGAAAACCTGCATGGAAAAGACAATTTGGATATTTTACATTTTAACAGCCAAAAATGGGCTGGATAACATTCCCCAATCTCAGTAATTGTTCTTCGTATATTAATATCTCTAAGTAGTGGAAGTAGGAATTAAGTATTTGTTCAAAATTGTTTTAGACTGATGCTCTACGTAATGTATGTTACGTATTTTCTGTTTATGTTCAAAGTGAAGTAATTGTACAATTTTTACCCTCTTTCTGAGTTCTGATTGACAGATGTGAAGTTTTCTTTGCACGCCTTCATTTAATATTGTGGTAATGATTGTTTATAGAATTATCGAGTATATTTAACTTATTGAACAAAAAATATATAGTTACAACAATAAACTGATGGTGGTAGGTTAGTGGTAATACAGGTACTTCTGTACTGTCGTGAACCTGGTGGTCCTAATGTTCGAGATCAAACTGTGGCAGATTTCTGACACGAGCTAGAGAACTAGGTGTAATTCAACCACTGTATGAAGAAACATTCTACTGGCTAGCTGCAGTGATCGTTAGTTTTCCATTTCTACAATCAGTGCATTGTGAATGCCTGATAAATAACTTCATAAACGAGCTAATGACCTCTCACACCCTCTCATTCCTCATCGTGCCCCCTCTCTCTTTCCACACATATCTATTCTTATATCCATTACAAAAGGAAACATGTCGGGAGATCAGTGGAAGCTTAGAAATCGTTTAGGCTGAGGTTTGCCTGCTGATGAAGATCGTGGAAGGAACACAGGCTCATTCCGGGAAATTACATGCACACACGACTGCGGGTCTTATTACCTCTGAAGTAGACCCGTCCAAACTCGAGTCTCACTCATACAAATTAGAATTATAATATACAAGCATTATACATATATTCTTCTTCGTCTAAGGCTCTACGACCTTCAAGTGAACGGCTTGGCCTGCTCAACTATCCTTTTCCATTTTTCTCTATTCGTCGAGTGCTCGATCCAATTTTCAATCTTCATTTTTGTGATGTCTTTGACAACATCATCTTTCCATCTATTTTTAGGCCGTCCACTTCTGGTACTCACTGGATTCCAGCTAAAGATCTTGTTCACAATTCTATCACGTGACGTACTATTAAGATGACCAAGCCAACTTAATCTCATGGCTTTGATAAAATTTAATATGTTTTTATGTTTTTGTATATTGTCCAGTTCGGAATTGTTCCTAAGCCACCAATCTCTATCGGACATTTTAACTGGTCCAAATATCTTCTTCATAATCCGTCTTTCAAAAACTGCAAGACGCTGCGCATCCTTTTCTTTTAAAGTCCACGTTTCTGCGACATACGTTACAACTGGTCTAATAACTGTCTCATACAGTCTTAGTTTTGCGCCCTTTGATAACATTTTACTTTTAAATTGCTGTAGATGTGCAAAATATGCTCTGTTTCCCACTACTACACTTGCATTAATTTCTTCTTCCACATCATTTTTCCAATTAAATTATACTTAGATATAAAATATTAAATCATGGGACGGTGAATCTCTGTAAATGGATCCCAGATTCTCAACATAGGACTATGCCTAATGTAATTTTGATGCTGTAAGGAATATAGAGAAATTACCTAGCACTGTTTTAAGACGGTTAAAGAACACAGAATTTACATTAAAAATATTTAGATGACCTCGCGTCTATGAGTCTTATGTTCATTTATTCCTCTGATTTTTAATAGAAAATCGCCATTGATTCTGTGAAGCAGGATTTCAGGATGAAAGTTGTTTTATAGAGTATACCACAAGAGGATAACAATATATTGATCAGTTATCTATTATGAATAACACATCCGATGCATTAAAAATAATTTCTCGAAAAGAGATAGATCACAATGATTTTTCACCTCCTGGAACAAAATAGGTTACGAAGCTCTCTTTAAAAAGGGATTTGCTTGTCTGTCAATGCAACCCTCGGAACGCATGTGTAAGGCAAATTGCCTATTCGTGATAATCCAAATAAAACATTATTTATTTATTATCTTATTATTTATTAACTTGAAATAATGTATAAAAGTTTTTCGAAAAATTCCCTGTTTCTCCGCATGATTTTTATTTAATATGGTATTTTATTGCCTTTATCTTTGCTTATTTTGTGTATATCTTCGTATTCATAACGTCCAGCAACTACACTACAGGCAGTTTGCAAGTATCTGTGCCAGTAAATTGGGTGACGTCATCGTTCTCCCACAGCCACCTTACCACTGCCGCAGGTGTACTTCCGAACTAATGAAATGAACGGCCGCGGCTTTCACTGCCCTGTCGGGGAGCGTATCGAAACTCCACAGAGTACAATGAACAAGCAAGAGCGCTCAGTTTGATTTATAGTCATAGGCGACAAAGCGGTGGATCGATTTTAATTCCTCTCACACCGCACCTAATCCAAGTTTTGCTTTATATATGACTTGCGTAATAGCTTCTCTATATTTTGACCGGTTTCCAAGTCTGTGCTCTACAGAACTCAGAAATCAACTTTTGCGCTATCTTAAGCTCATTTCGTTGAAAAAAGTATCGGTGGTAAGCAAACTAATTATATTATTCAAATATTTAACTGATAGGAGATTGTGTGATGTTTACGACATTGGCATCATTATCGAAATAAATATGAGGCATTATAAAACGTTGGCTGTTAAAATGCGCAGGAGCACTGGGCTTGTGAATTTTGTCAAATAATGGTATCCCCAGAATGAAATTCGGTATTTTTCGATGCCATGCCTGCTGACAGAATGCAAAACAAAATGCGACATATTACGCTAAGGTTGAAAATTCCGATTTTAATACTACGCAATGGCAAGAGATTAAAATCATTTTTCATTTACTAGCGTTAAATTTCATTAGAACGTGAATAAACTTGCAGAAGCTGACTTGTGACTAAGACTGCAGATATAACGGAGTACAAAAGTGCTCCTCGGTTCACTCGCCCCTCTCCTCACATCTGCCGCCTGCGACCTCCCGACCCCTCTGCTTCTGCCCGCTGCCCCTCCCGACCCTAACCCCGCCGCACCCTCGCACTTCCCCGCCGCTTCTCGCGGCCACTCCTCGCCGCCCCTGCCTGCCGTTCTTGCCCCCCGCCACTTCCCGTTGCCCCTACCCGCTGCCCCCACCTGCTGCCCCTTCTCGCTGCCCCTACTCGCAGGCCCGGCCCGGTGCCCCTACCCGGTGCCCCTACCCGCTGCCCCTACCCGCTGCCCCTACCCGCTGACCCTAGCCGCTGCCCCTGCCCTCTGTCCCTCCCCGCTGCCCCTGTCCCCTGCTCTTGCTCCCTACCACTGTTCAGAACCCCGGCCCGCCGCTCCTACCCATCGCCCCTGCCCTCCTCCCGGTTATCTGCCCCTGCCCTCCACCCCTGCCTACCGCCTCTGCCCACCATCCCTGACCACCGTTCCTGCCCACCGCGCCTGCCCACCGCGCCTACCCACCGCCCCTGCCCACCGCCTCTGTTCGTCGCCCTTTCCAGCGCCACCATCCGATGTCTACCCCCTCCGTTTGCTGTCGCCTACTCAATCGTTGCAGTAGACGCCCCCACCTCTCGTTTTCCGGAATACGCAGTGTCGACGTGCTGGCCGGCCTCCCGCGGTGGGTTCCATCTCCCCCATTGTACGCGCGACTTCGAATTGTCAATAGGAAATGGAATTTATGAAAGGCCACCGCGACCCGCCCATGACGGATGGCTGCAGGTAATGGCGCCAACTTCTGCCGCAAACCCCTACACCCCCACCCCCACCCCTACCCCGACTTCAACAGAGATCGCGATTCCCCTTTCCACGTTCCTCTGCCCTTCGTCCATTCCGTTCGGAATTTGAAGTTTGTACCAGTAGGAATCCTCAATGCAGAGACACTGTTCAAGTGTAAACTTAAGATTCTCTCCTGAGAATGACACTAATAGTAAAAAATCTAGTGACCTGCGGCAGCAAAAATTCTCTTGTTGAGTGTGTGGAAAATAAATTACTGAAGCTGCCAAAAGTTGCTGCTTTGAAACACCACACGTGAATTCTGAATGTTCTTTCATTCTCGACAAATGATGTCGGCTGTGTCGTACACAATGTCGCACTGATTGCATTCTTTCAGACGTCACGCACAAAATGAGAATAGCCAGGACAACATAATCAAATATTTGTCTTTGTCAATCGAAACTTTTTCATAGTTTTTGTAATTTTCCCGAGTTCCTAAGGAATCTATCAAAACAATTGGCATCTGTTAAATAGCTACAGGATGCTTAGATTCCCGATCCTTTATGCGCATATACAAAATTTGTAATTTTGAATAGATGCGATTTTTATGCTTTTGCAAAATTCGTGGGTATCTGATAAAAACAGACATCTCTCACATGGCCGCGAGCTCCTTTTTTTTCAATTTCTGCGCATCTTCGAAATAGATATAAGCTTAAATTGATTAAAAGAAGTTTACATTTAAGAATTGAATAATATCTTTAAAAGTAATATGGTTTTATTGCATGGAATTATATGTAAATATTACTTCTATAAATAATTTACTTCTAAGCAGTTAACTTATAAAAATGTTAGTTGAAATTTGCGGTGAAATAATGAAACGTAACAAACTATACAAACAGAAACTCAGCAAGACTATAAATTCAAACAAAAAAATCATGGTAATCATTAAAATAGAGTATCTCTTTAAAATTATTTGCCATAAAATAAGTCACAAATTTGTGATCACGTTGCTTTTCAATAAAATAAAATGATTGAAACATTCAGAAAATCAAACTTTAAATGCTTGCTTTGCTAGTTCATGAAGATAAAAACATTCGATCATATCATCCTTCGTTTATCGTAGCCTGTCAATTGCAAACAATCATTTCAGCCACCGTTCCACCTCGAAACGCCAGAGGACTTTCGCCGAATACGCTGAATCAGCAGCATGTGGGCGGAAAGCTCGCCTGACCACAGTTTGTTGGTGGCTGGGAGACAGAGCGGTCGTGACCCTCGCAATATATTTAGAAAACGAGTGTACTAAACATGACGCATGAGGTCATATTTCAGATGACAGTCGCCATACATCTCTCATGTCACAAACGCACCCACTAGCTTCTCATATGAAAACAGGTACGATGACACCCGAGGTTCGCATAGTTTATAGAAAGTTGTAATAAGGAATGAAATACTGTGTCTATATGGAGTTAAAGAGAAAAATAACCGGATAAATGGTTAGCAAAGGAACGAAAAGGCACTTGTTTAATCGTATTGGTACTTTAAAAGGTGAAATTCTTAAGCAGTATTTAAAGCAAAATTCATTGAAATATTGAGTTGAATTCTTGAATGAAGACAAGAATACTTTTGTGTAATATTCGATATTCAATATTTTACTAATTCTTAAAAAAAATAGGTTTTTGTAATCCTCTACTTTACTATTAACAAAAGTTATCTCAAACTACCAATATCGAAAATAACTAGAGGCGCTAAAGAATGGCACAGACTCTCTCGTAGTGAAGTTTTCTAATTTCCTTTTTGTGGACTGGTACTGTACAATCCTGCCCTCTCATTATTGCCTGCTGCTATCTATTGCCGCCCAAATTACGTTATTTTGAAATTTTCTCAACTTTTCGGTTTACAAGTAATAGAAACCAAATATTAAGTTAAGAATATTAAAGGAGGCTAAAACCGCGTCCTAAATAACAATTTTAATTGAAAAATTTGGAGCCGTTTTAAAAATAATTGCGTTAAGCGTTACTGTAAATGCAAAATTTGAAGCTCTTTTTAACAGAAATCTATTGAGTTTTCGAAAAACTTCATTTGAAGTCAATTGAAACACTTGAACACGAATCATACGAATGCATTGAATATGAATTCATTGAAAAGTGGGTATTAGCGGCGTGAGAGATATTTAAATGAGAGATGAGTTTAGTGAGAGATACGCAACGAATACGAATCCATTGAAAAGTGGGTATTAGCGGCGTAAGAGACATTTAAAGAAATTGCATTTGTGTAATATTTTTAAAAAAGAAAGAGTACACCAAAATGAACTTTACGCCATGTTAAACAGTGTCATTACCACTATCTCTTGTAGAAGTTTGAAAGAAACATTTGGAGCCATTTTGGAGATAATGGCATTTGAACGTTTCTGAAAATGCGGAATTTTGAGCTCATTTAACAGAAAACTGTTGAGTTTTCGAGTTTTTATTTGAAATTATTTAAATAACATGTTTTCATAATTACAATAACGTGAAGAAATTGATTTTAATGGAAATATTATGGGATGTGGGAGACAAATGAACAAAATTAATTTTTTGTAATTTTTTAAAAAACAAAAGAATAGAGGGTATATATGTCCGTCAATATGTCCTTCAAATCATCCTATAGGGTTTGTTTGTTACTATCCGTACTAAAAATTTAAAGAAAAAAGTTTGAGCCGTTTTTGAGAAAACCTTATTTTTGTAATTTTTTAAAATTGCAAATATTGCACGCACTACTGCACGAAAACTACTAAACTTTTCAAAAAATTTACATGACCTTTACGAAAGAAATACTTATGGACAACAAATTTCATTTGAAGGAAAAATCTCTCTCTTCAATTTTGTAGTTGTAGGAAGACGCCGAAACAAATTCAAACTTTTGCAATTTTCAAAAATTCAGTGTTAACCGCGAAAATCAGACCTATGCCACCTTTTTAAGTGTATTTTACCATATTCTTACAAGAAATTTAAAGAAGAAAATTGGTGCCGTTTTTGAGAAAATTTTTAAAATGTTCGGGGAACTTCATGTAAAGTAACCCCAAATTTTAAAGAATGTTTTTCACAATCTCAAAACGTCAACTAGAGCCAGATGGACAGGTGGTTCTTCAATTTAGAAAAAAACCTTACTCATGGTTTCAGTGCTAGCAGTGTTTACGGACGGACGGACGGGCGGATAGACAGACAGACGGACGGACAGTTTTGCTTCTTACTGGTTTTTCGGCATGAAGGACCCACAAAACTGTGATTCTGACTGCACCACGTGTTAGAGGATTTTTTTCTCTTAATTTATCAACTGAATTTATCCACTTTCTTGTTTTCACGGCCCGTCAATGAATTTTTGCTGTCGAAGATCGACCGTTTTTACGCGCAGCATTACATAACTTTCTCTATACTTCGTATATTACTCCGTATATACGTATGTATACCAGAAAGTAAAAATTAGGTGCGAAATGGCCTGTACACTGTGTTCACAGCATTGTATTCTACAACAGCAATACCAATGTACTCTTATAAGGAAAGAAGTAAGAGGCCACTTTAAAGTTTTTACTTAGGAATTCCTCAAAAGCATTCAAACTTAGGAAGAATAAATAAATTAACAAAAAAAAAATGGCACCGGGAGCGCAATGCTAACGCTGCAAAAGAGATCCACCGCCCCTTGCGGTCCATCTGCCGAGGCGAAAATTCCCTTAAAGGGGAGCGACCCCTCCGCGCGGCGGCGAGGCACCTGCTGCTTCCAGCGCGTCGAGTCGAGCGCGCGCTAAATTACTCACGAGATCTCCTTAGCAGAGAATTAAATTCGCAGGAGACGTGTTCTTCTCCGCTGATGATTCTCTTATTATCTCCTTGATCTACGAGGAGGAGAATGAGGAACTGAGAACCGGGTAAGATATTCTATATTCCCTTTGAGATGTCACCAACGTGTTTGTTAGTCAATAAAGATTTGAAAACTTGTTTTTTTGAAGGCTAAATACGGAAAAGGATCGGAATATTTTTATTTGAAAAATTTTGTTTTTCTAAATTGTTAATCAAAACGGCACATACTTGGTAAGTGTCACACTTACTAATTATTGTAAACAATTTGCTTAAATAACTACGGGTTATGTTAATTGCAGAATATTCAAATATCCTCTTTTAAGTGAAACCAGGAAAATGGGACATACACATGTATTAACTGGTAACTGGTTTCTGTAATGCATTACATAGAAACATTTACAGGAAATTAAAACATATTTCATGATGAAGATCGCAACTACATGTACGTGTTAACGCAAGTTTGTCTCTCCTTTTTCACATACGTTATCAATTGTATTTATTTTGTATATGAAATACTGACTGAGGTGGCTCTGGGTATTAACAGATGTCATTGGAGTGCCTCTGACTGGGCCGTCCTGGGATTAGAATCCCAACGTCAGCAGGAAGTTCGACATTAGTTACACAACTGGTTCGAATTCAGCTATCTGGAGGAAACATGTAGCGGCCGGCTGCTCTTATCGGGCAATACTCTAACAAACGGGCCACGGACCGCGCTCCATTTCTCTTTCTTCCTTGGAGTATCCTCACCCTGTTCTTACACTAACTTAAACTTACACGCACTACACTACCATGTATGTCGGGAGACCAGTCAAATGCTTAGAGCTTGTCCCATCTGGGGCAGTGCCTCGCTGGTGGGAAATATCTGGCTGAGGAAAACCCCACCAGCGGACGTGTAGGCACCGGATCTCACCATCCAGCTTGTGACATCCACGAACGAAACATGCACTACACTGGAACTAATAAACATTGGAGTTGACGCGCCTGGAAACACGAAATAATCAGTCAACCAGTCAATTGTATATGATTATTAGAGACGTTTTTTCGACTCTCCGAACTAAATAAATACGTAATCTCAATAAATTTCTTTTTCACGTGCACCAGATTGTCACAGGTCATGTTATAATCTCAATACCTATAAGTATTCGGTGCGATTTTAGAGAATTCTTTTCACAAGTTCAAGATATATTAGTTTGCAATTGGTACCTAATGAGACCAAATACTTTTGGCCGCTGAAGGTGCCTGTGTGTTGCGATGTAAATGAAAAGTCGGAAAGTACGCCACTGTCGAAATGTGTGCCAATTAATGGGAAAATAAGGCTTGATTGCATCATGTAATTACTTTGTAACATACCGCAATAATTGGACGTAAATGTGTATTTGCCTGTTCCGTAATAAACCTACAGGGGCATTGGTCGCAAGCTTGGATCCGAGCTGTGAAATAGCATCACAAGTAACATGAGCCACTTCGATTGCGGGTTGCGGGAAGGGCGTCTCGTTCGGCCAATTAGCAGAGGCTAAGGGCGAAGGACTAATGGCTGAGGGAAGTAGTGAACGGATTCCATGGAACGTGGGGGGGGGGTGGAGTGGGTAGGGGAAAGGCGGGGTGGAAGTGAAGGACGGGGGAAGCCTACACGTTCAGCATCGGTGACGACATCCAGGAAAATGTCGACATAATACATATGAATAAAGAGTTTGAGCTAGCCATTTGGCCTAAAAAGCTAGAGATCCTATGGAATATAAGACATCTCATCGTTAAGAAAGGGACTGTTCTATTCAATCGGTGCATTTTACGATTCAGTGTATACATAATATCTTTATGGGATGAATATTGATTTTATCTTTTAACCGTACTCTAAACTCGTCCGCATAAAATTTTCTGATTAATCACTGCCCTGTTATAAATATATATTGCAAATGCTGATAAACTAGATGACTACGACTGGATCAGGCTGTTAGTCATCGAGAATTTGCAATGTGAAAACAATATTGCAATGAATTATTTCATACAATTTTTTGTAAAAAATGTTAAACAATTCCGGTGTATTTCACTTTTCATTTAGACAACGAAATAAATAAAACATTCTGTAATTAGGTCTTCAACTTTTCCACGCAAACGATGTATTCACAAAGTAATTTAGGGAAAGTCGCTCAGGAAAGTTAAAATTTCTAGAAATTATATATGTTCTCTGTATACATTACTAAGGGTATTATAACAAATTTATAATTTTGTTATGTATTCATGTGTTTTCAATCCTTTTGTACATTAGTTTATATGTTAGTAATGTACTTTGTGACAGGTGTAAGAAGTACACAAGGGTGATATTTAACCTTCAAGCTGTACACATTTTAAATAAGTAATAATGAGTATAATGTACCTCTAAGTAAACAAATTAGTGAATAACGTGTTGCGAACCATTAAACGTTATGCTTCTTTCACATAAAATGTATATTTATTAAATGTTCGTCAAACTTGTTTTTTCCATCAATGTTCTTGTAGTGCTAAAAATATATTATTTTACTCTACTCACACTGTAGTATTTACAAAAACGAGAAAAAATTAGAGATAATCTCTTGATTTTTTAAATACACGAAAACGACGGTTTTGGAGGAATTAAATTCTTACACGATATTACTTTCTTTCTAGTATTTATCGCATCACATTTACTATTGCAGAAACAATTAAATAGGAAGATTACACTTCTCCTTTTGGAGAATCATTAATGTGACGGCGATATTGGATGAATCATAATCCTTAATTGCAGATAATATGTGTTTGTTTGCTCTCAATTATAATTGAGTGCTCAATAATTATTGAGCTTTTGAAATATGATGAGTGCTAAATAATTATTGAGCACTCATCATATCTCAAAAGTGCTCAACAATATTGAGTACTTTAGATTCTAATTACATTTACACAAACATCTCCAAGTGAGAGATAAGTAAAATGGCGGCAAAACGACGTAGCACCTTTGGGCGAATTAATTTAGCCTAACCTCAATCACAAACACTGCACTTTAGAGGAGTGTACAATCATCCAGTCGCAGTGAATAGAGAATTCCCTGTGATTATGCCCGTGGATCAATGCAGAATACAATCGTTGCGTTGCGGCAAAATGTTGTCGCAGATATGAAGATCAATAGCTGCAATGGAAGCGAATGAGGGAAGTATAGTTGAAATACCCCATGTGAGATTTACAGAATTGCAGGTATTGAATAATATAATAATATAGATACGAGAAATTTTGTATCTGTTGTACTTTGCGCAACATAGTACAGCAATTGAAGAGGAGTCTGCTTATCAAATCATGGATGACACTTTTCATGCAACGTTTTGTTACGAACATTGTTTTTTATGGGTTTGCGACAGTTTAGTTTTGATTTATTGTTCACTGCAGTTATTCAAGGACTATGCTATTTGCAACGATTGGTTGAACACGATGTTCAATAAACTCACTAAGTTATTTATTTGATAAATAACTTGATTAATGCTTTGAAAAATATTTCAGAAGAACATAATGTATAGTCCCCAGAAGTGACCTACACTAATCTGGAATTTTCATCACAATACCACCTATGAGCTCCACAGCTTTGTCATCCTCTTTTGTTAGAAAAATAAAACCAGCGGTCCGCGCAGGAATGCGTACGATTAGTTTGAGAACATGTAAAGATAGATTTAGGTCTCCATGTTTATCACTCTAAGTTGTATTAGTATCATACTTCCACTTTACTCACAGCCTAAGATCTAACAACTGAATGCAGTAAAATAGTTAATACTTTTACAAGAACATTGACAATAAACGCTTATATATAATGTGTAAAAAATATATGGAATAGGATGTCACAGTCTACGGAATTCTGAACTATCTGAAAAGTTTTGCAATACGACAGTCCTGAGTATCAGGGAGCCATTATTATCTCAAGTTTATTTTGCGCAACATAACCTCCTGTAATGGAACTATTAAAGCAGAATTCTTCAAAGAAAATCTTTCTACTCTTTGAGGTCTTTTTAAAAACAAAAATATGAAAATATATCACTAAAAGTATAAATATTTTATTAGGACTGCCTAGGAAAGCGACCGGGAGAGGTGGCTCAGGGCATTTACTGATGTTACTGCATCTGAACGAGAGGTGCTAGGTTCGAGTCCCGACGATGGCTGGATTTTCGACACTAGCTAGAAAGGTAGGTCTGGACTGTCCCAGGCTTCTAGTGGCGGGCTGCTCTGCTCGATAGTTTTCCGTGGTTTCTCCGTTCAATACCAGACAAATGCCGGAGCAGTTCCCTACCAAGAGGGCCACGGACCGCATGCGATTTTTCCTTCCCATTCCTTGTCCAATTATACCCCTTACTTACACACACATACACATACATAGACAACACTACCACACATGCCGCGAGACCGGTCGGGAGGATAGAGCTTGTCCCGGCTGAGGCGGTACCCCCGCTAGTGGGAGATACCTGTTTAGGGAAAACCCCCACAAGCCGACAGATATAGTTGGATTTTCATAATGTGACGCGCGAGTGACTTTTCTTATATGGCACGTCTTTTAGTGTCTTTCTTGGTCGTGCCGCCAGATGTCGCATGATCGCGACCATATCATGCAGTAATGCAGATCAAGCGACATCTAGCGACAAGACCGAGGAAGACGCGAGAAACCGTGCGATATTACATCGTGAAGACCCCCTCACGCACCTCATTACGAAAACTCAAGTGTAGGTCGGCGACGGATCTATATATCCAACAGAAGAAAATCACAGCCATCTCTTGCGATATAAGAACATGCACTACACTTACGGAACTAACTTAGCCGTTGATGCGCCCAGAATCATCAGTCAATTAATCATGATGTAGCATACGTGATTATAAAGGGACAAAACCAAAGCCAGAAACAGTTGCTGATTCTGCAACGGCACTACAATTTACACATGTAAAGACAGCAATGTTCATCTCCACTGAAACTGCTTTCAGTCGTCTCATGTCAAGATGAATTGGTATACCCTATTGTCCCAAATGCTTATACCCAACATTTTGTTGTACATTCACTATTATTTTAAAAACATTATAAATGAGTTATTTATCCTTTCTAGTAACATATTTGAGTAAATACACAATATTATTAAAGACATATTATTATTATTATTATTATTATTATTATTATTATTATTATTATTATTATTATTATTATTATCATTATTATTATCATTATCATTATTATTATCATTTTTATTATTATCATTATCATTATTATTATTATTATTATTATTATTATTATTATTATTATTATTATTATTTCAATGCTTTGTCCTTAATAGGTTAAAGGCACAAGATATGCAAAAATATCAATATATGGATAGCAATGCCTAGGATTTCGAGAGAGGAATGATTCTGGTGCTCGCCTACGAGGCCATTGCATAAAGCGCGGTCCAAGCACCGGGTCGCAGTGGACGTAGGTTGTTGATGCGGCGCGCAGATCAATCGCAGCGCGTGGTTGTACGTGAATTTATTTTTCACTGAATCTGACGTTGGCAGATTGCCAAATATCGATGGCACTTGGATTAAACGGTTGTACGGCTGCAACGTTTTAATTAGAGAATTAGAGAGATGTCATTCAACGACTTGCTTTGCGGCCTGTGGAGGATTTTGAAAATGAAAACAAACAGAAATGGCTTTGATTTTATATGGCAAGTCACTCAATTCGAGTTGGTTTAATATTTTTTTGAAACGTTTTAGAACTACGGCAAAACCGATGTCTAAGAGAGGATGATGTAAAGAGATGTGTATTTATTAACCTTATTAATATGCTTATCGGACCAAAGAGGAAATTCAATGGAATTCCTTTTCAATGAAACCGGGAACGATGGCTCAGTGCATCAACTGATGTTACTGTAGCGCCTCCAACCGGGAGTTCCTAGGTTTGAGTCCTGACGGCGGTAGGATTTTCGACACTAGCTTTCCAGCAAGGTCGAATTTACTCGCTGTCTGGAGGAGAATTCTAGCAGCCGGCTGCTCTTATCGGTAGTTTTCCGTGGTTTCTCCGATCAAAACCAGACGAATGCCGGAGCAGTACCTTAACAAGCGGACCACGGACCGCGCGCAATCTTTCTTTCCTCTTCCTTGTCCTGTTCTCTCCCCTTACAACACACACTTACACTAACATGCACTACACTAACACATATTCCGGAAGACCGGTCGGGAGCTTAGAGTTTGTCTCCGTTGGGGCGGTGCCCCGCTGGTGGGAATGTTCTGGTTAGAAGGAAACCCCGCTATCTGACGTTAGGTCAGCGACGGATCTCCCCATCCAGCTCCCGAGGGAAAACATGCACAACACGTACGGGACTAACGATCTAAGCTGTTGATGCGCCAGAAATCACCAACCAACCAACTTTTCAATGAAAAAGAAAGTATGAAATTTATTTTGTACATTTTTTAAATTGCTGTGATTACCCAACGTCGATATCTGAGAGCAAAATGTATTTGTAATTAATTGTTATGAACGCGAACATTCACAGGAGCGCGAGGATTGCGTTATATTATCGCGTTATATATGCAGAGTCTACTGTGGTGTACTTAAACATCCTCTCATTTCAATTACGCTGAATTGATGTGTGACGCGGAGGAGTGGACACTGCAGGGTAATTACAGAACAATGAAGTCAAATGAAACAAAACAATTAAATCTAGAATTCAATGGCGTAAATGAATACGTTGGGTAGTTACTGTAAGAGAGAGGGAGAGATGAACGCAATTATAAATGAAAATTAATAGAACATCACTTGAATAATTAATAAAATAGGTGAAACAGGATAGTTTGTAATACTTTAATAGAATATTATTCTTTTACTTAAAGCCAGCCGTATCTACTTTAATAAGTTTTCTTTATTTTGAATTTAATTGATTTTCATCTGTCTTTGAAGGGAGGAGATAATAAAAAAAGTTGTGACATAATTCATAACATTTGCGAATGCATGTAGATATGTTCTTAATAACCTTATGTCCACACATAAGGTGGCCATAGTCAAAATTTTTCTTAATAAACTGCACCCATTCGTGGTCTTGTGAATCAAAGCTACGTTTCTCTGTTGTATGATTATTAACAGTTGCTAGGAGTTGTTAATAGTTAATTGTTGGTACTAACAGAAATTATTTATGCCTTACCGCGAGTCATATTATACAACCAAATTAATTAATATGTTTAAGATGTAACTAAATATGTCTCACATCCTATTAAAGAAATCAAGAACATAGAATCGAATTCATCTCCCCTCTCATTTAAAAAAAATAGCAATCCAACACATTTAAAGAACAGTGCTAAAACTATACTAAATTTTAAATCTAACATTGAAGAAATATTACACAGAAGCTTAATAATGACAATTTCTTTGAATATGACCATAGGTGGTGTACTGGCCGCAGCTGGTACTGCTGATATTTTGAAATTTCTTAGATGTGGCGTAGGAGACAAACTATGTTATTGATAACAAATGCATTTAGAGCAATGAATTGTTTCATGTCAAATTGTTTCATGTGTATAAAAATTATCAAAGTCACATTTTTTTATGTGTATAAAATTGTTTCTTACTTTAGTAATTTTTCTCAATTTGTTAATTTTATAACTTTGCCAAATGTATGTAACCATGTTATAAATGCATTTATTAAAAAAATGTTTCCTAGGCCTTAAATAAGAAATTTCAAGATACTTGAATAGAATACTTAATAGAACTTGGTAAAGTGATTAATAATTTAATTAATAATTGAAACCCCGTTAGAGTTAACAAAAATTATTAACCTCAAATACATTTTAGGAGCTCTGGTTGTCTTGAATGTTCATGCAAGAGATATACTGGTTGGGTTAGTGTATACGAAAGTAATTCAATGTTAATAATTTTAGGACAAAATATTGATCATTTCAAGCATCTCTTAATGTTGCACTAAAGAGCCAAGCTCGCTACTCCATTTTTTTAGAGCGTGTCCCGGATACTGCATTAAACTCCGGTCAGGACGTTCTCCTCCCCCTCCCCTCTCAGAGGGACCCCACGCGTTATCGAAGCACCAAAGCGCGAGCCAACGTCCAGCCCTCGCGAGCTCCCTCATTCGCAACATCGATCAACCGAAACTTTTTGCGCCGCGCCGCCAGCCTGACAAAGGCGCTCGGCGTCGAGGGCTCTCCAGGCGTTGCGCATGCGCACACGCGCCTGCTGCTACTTCCCTGCGCCGCGCGGTGCGATTGTGCTCGTTGGAAGTTGGCCTCCCGCAGGGCCACGCCCCTCCAACTTTATTGCGCACACTGCGCCAAATTTGGGGCAATGTAAACCTGGGCTTCCTTTTATGGTAGTGCTGCTATCCGCCTTGCAGATAATTTTTTTTGTTCTTATTCGGCAAGTAATAGAACATACTGGATAAAAATAAAATATTAAACTCGAAACGATCTTAAAATTAATAAACAACTGTTGTTCAAATATGAAAATATTTATTGTATTTCAAACGATTCCGTTCTAAATGAAATGGAGAAATACATTACGACTTTGATATTCTTCTCATCCTCCTCTTTTTCCTCCTTTTTCCCCATAGTTATTCTGATGCTGTTTTCTATACAGGATTTTATAAAGTTTCATTATTTAAGTCTTACACCCGTTTTCCCATGTTCAAATTTATGACATACCTACGATCCAGTTAAATAATTGTTTTTTTAGAACCGAATATGACACATTAATGACAGTGAGAACGTAAGAAAGCCAAGAACAGTCAGTATCCCAGTGATTGTTTCTAGACAGTTTCATCTACCACTGTTTGTTATGCGGAACAAAATGAATATCTTTAACAGAAGACAGATCTTTGGCATCAGCGGATTGAAAATGTTACCAGGGAAGCAGAGAGAAGACTTTGGTCTTCACCCTTCCCCAAGAATGTGACGTAATCACTCACCGAGACCCTTGAGATTGCACCGTTCGTAAAGTGAGAGTGGAGAGCTGAAGGGCTGGCTCAGCGCGATCAACGCTAACTGCCACTGGAGCCCGACTGCTATCATTGATTCGGGCAAGCCATTGTGGAAAAGGGGCTGTAAACTCGGTGCGCGATGGAGATGTGAAATTTCATTAATGAGCTCAAGTTAGACTGTGGAAACTGTGATGTAATAAAATGTTATTCAGTGGCAGATAATTTAAAGGTTTGCAAATATTGACTTCACTTCCAGACGGAAATTTGAAATCAAGGGAAAACATCAATATTGATATTTGCCATCAGAACGGATATGTCTGCTCGAAATTAGGGAAAATTTCTAGAAATATTTCTTTGACGAATGCATGTCAGTGGCAATATATGAGCATATTCCCCTTAATTAGATTACTTTTTACTCGTAGAATGCAGGTAATTGAAATCCTCTTATTCGATAGGTACGCTGGTGTTAAAGTTCACCCCATTTCTCTATTCAGCCGAGATTTATTATTATTATTATTATTATTATTATTATTATTATTATTATTATTATTATTAACATTTAATATAGTCACCTTCAAATTTCTTATCTACTGTGTGTTAGTGTCATGAAGCTTGGTGAATGTAGTGTGGCGCTCTCATAATGGCATATGAGGGAAATTGCATAAGGTTTCCCGAATTTTTGCTTCTGAGTTAAATATGTTTGTTTTGATAGCACGAGAACATACTGTTATTTTGGTGATCATGTACCTGGATCTCCAATTCATAATTGTGGGTATTCCGTACCTAATGTTTAGAGCCCGGATGTTCAGGCATTTCTTTCACCTAAAATAGGCAGGCAAACTGGCATTTATTTTTATTAAATCAGGCAGGCAAAAAGGCATTTATTTTTACTAAAACAGGCAGGCGTAAAGGCATTTATTTTTACTAAAACAGGAAGGCAAAAAGATATTTATTCTTACAAAAGTGGCGACGTAAAAAAGCCTGTATACAATAAAAACAGTTTAAGAGCAATTATTGTAAAAAAATAATCAAAATTATTAACATTTTTATTCTAACTTTAACTTTTCAGAGGTCGCGCTCAGATGTGGAACGCGTGTTGTCGCGTGTACTACAATTGTAATCCATTAAAAAAATCGTATTAACTATATTTTACAAACAAATCATGTTTTGGTTCCAATGTGGACGAGTAATAGTTTCTAAAACACTGAACATTTACAAAATACTAAATAATTTGTTAGACGTAGACATATTACCAATTCTTTGAAATGCTACACAAAATGCCTGTATTATGCCTTCAAACAAATATAGTCAAATACATGGGCGTAGATATTTGTTTTTGAAAATTCTTGTGCTCTATATGTATTGTGTACTTGCTATAGTTTACCTTACGATTATTAAATAAAGCAGTTTGACAAAATTGTTTAAATGTTTAGAGCCTTGATTCTGAATGTGTTTCAATGTCAAAATCAGATGAATCACTCTCAGAGTTTTTGAATGTGGCACACCCACTGGACATAATTTTCGCAGTGGTCGAGTGATCTTGTTTCGTAACATCGCACGTTGATGACTCCGCTGACCCCCACAGCCCCCTCTTGGATTCCAAACAAAAGTTTCCAGCGTGTTTGTATTGCTGTCGTCACAGATTTTCTCTCGATTTTCTTTTTCATTTCTAGTTTCATAAAGGACAAAGCCAGATCCTTTAGAAACCTCCTGGTCAACCTTTCTCTACTGTAGTACTTTGCATAAACATTCAGAGCATCGATTGAAGCTATATTCATGTTCTCAGCTTAGGTCAAAAACTGAAACGCAAGTGGTCGCGTGGATTACTATTGTAATCCAAGCTGTTTCCAGCTCTAATTATTAGTGCAGCAGTCATATTTTGCTATAATTCGATAGCTGAGGCCTTCTACGAAAGGTACTGAAAAGTCCGTGCCAAAAGTTTGCCAACTCTCGCTGTAAACAGCGAATGAATACGACTGGATTACAATAGTAATTCACACGACTACTGAAAGGTTAAAATTTACATTGACACATGCGTCAACGAAAATGGTATTTTCTTTGTAATCTTGATTCCACATGACCATCCGATATGATGCTTAAGAATTTGTTTTACCGGGACGCTGTCTCTTCGAAATGCCATTGTGGACAATCATTTAAATCTTGAAAGAGCATACGTGAAAACAAAATTATAGGTTTTCGTTCTTCGCACTCTTGTTCAGCCCAGCACTGGGAAGAGCATATTATATGCAGAGAGCTCTGTCTTCAATAGGAATCGGGAGCCATACTCATAAGTAGGATGAGATTCCTCGTGAGCCAACAAAGTCTGACAATGAAAAAAATAAAAAAGCTTCCTTGGTGTTATTTTCCTTTTTTTTAAAAAAAGAAAGGATTTTTAACACTATCTGGCTCTGGAGCGTCCACTTCCACAGAAAGACAAAACACGATCGTGCCTTCGCTTTTTCCAGGCCTGCAGTATGTTTCCAGCTTGATCGAGATCGATGCCGGGAGAAAAAGCAAAATAATGACGCAAAAAGCAAAAATAAGACAAAATGCCAAATAGGTACTGTAATAATGTAGGTAAAAAGTCAAAATGAAACTAAACAAACTGCAGAAGTACAATAAATTGATTCCAATTGTTAAAAGTCATAAAATCATAACGATAGTAATAGGGCATTTTCTTAAATTTCTGGGATCTACTAATGAATATTCGTGGTAGCATTTTATCTGTTTCAAGAGGGTCGTTTAGAAACCACGTAATCGGCTGAGAATATGAGGTGATTCTCGGGAGCTGCGGGATGAGCGTTGGGGATAGTTTGATTGATTGATTGATTTTTTCGTGTTTCCGGGAGCATCAACTGCTTCGGTCATTAGTCCCGTTAGTGTAGTGCATGTTTTTTCTCCGGAGATGGCGGTGATCTTCCCCCGCCGGAGGGCGAGATCCGGCGCCGACCTACCGTCGGCTAGTGGGGTCTCCCCCTAACCAGGACTCTCCCACCAGCGAGGCACCGCCCCAGCCGAGACTAGCTCTAAGCTCCCGACCGGTCTCCCGGAATATGTAGCAGTGTAGTGCATGTTAGTGTAAGTGTGTGTGTGTAAGGGGAGAGGATAGGACAAGGAAGAGGAAGGAAAGATCGAGCGCGGTCCATGGCCCGTTTTTTAGGGTACTGCTCCGGCATTCACCTGTTGTTGATCGGAGAAACCACGGAAAACTACCGATCAGAGCAGCCGGCCGCTAGAATTCTCCTCCAGACAGCGACTGAATTCGACCTAGCTGAAAAGCTAGTGTCGAAAATCCTGCCGCCGTGGGGAGTGTAACCTAGGACCTCCCGGTCAGAGGCGCTGCATTGGGGATAGTTGGGGCAGTGGGAAGCGTCAGGGGGTAGGAAGCGCTGAGGTTGTGGGGGCAGTGTGGCGTCAGGGGAAGAAAGCGTTATCATGCGTGACGGAAGTGGCGAATGACGGGGCCAGCCATTGCGACCACTGGCCCAGTGGTGATGCAAAGGACGACGAAGGCTGCGACGGTGGAGATGGCGGAAAGGTCGGCGATTGACTGATTAATTGGTGTTTACGGGCGCGTCAACGACTAAGGTTATTAGTCTCGTAAGTGTTGTGCATGCTTTATCATGGGAGGTTGCGGCGCAGTCCACTGGAGGGTGGGATCCGGCGCCGACCTACACGTCTGCTAGCGGGGTTTCCCCAACCAGGTATCTCTCACCAGTGGTGAAACGACTCAGCTGGGACAAGCTCTAAGCTCCCGACGGGTATCCCGACTTGTGCGGTAGTGTAGTGTCTGTAACTGTAAATGTGTAAGTAAGGGGTGAGGTTAGGACAAGGACACGGAAGAGGAAGGAAAATTGCTCGCGATGCATGGGTCGTTTGAGTAGGTACTGCACCGGAATTCACCTGGTATTATTCTGAGAAACCACAGAAAGCTCCTTGTACTTATAAATGCAACCGCCGGTAATTTAAATATTAACGACGTGATGGATAATAAAAAATACATTTATGTAATTTTTAAAAACACAAATATAGCAAAATGGAGTTTATGTCACCATAAACACTTCTATCCGCAAGCACTAACTGTAAAAAAATGTTTAAAAAATTAAGCAGTTTTGCGAATATCTTGTATTTAATATTAATTCATATTTCACTCAAATAACGCGAAAACTACTTAAGTGTTCAAGGCAATGTACAAGACTTTAATTAAATAAGTAATTGTGAAGAACATATTTTAGTTTAAGAAAAATTCTCTATCTTCAATATTGTAGTTTTAGGAAGACTCCGAAAAATATTAAAACTTTCGTAATTTTCGAAAATTTTGAGTTAACAGTGAAAATCGGACATATGGCATCTTTATAACTATTCTTTTATGAAATTTTTAAAAAAATGTAGCCATTTTGAGATCATTTTGAAAATGTTCCAGGGACCTCATATTAAATACCCCAAAATTTATAGAATGTTTTTTTAAATGCGCGTAGCTTTGAGTCGGGTCAGATCAACAGGGGAAAATTCATTCTGGAAAACATTCTACAAATACTTTTGGAGACGGTATTGTTCAGAAAGAGACGGACGGAAAAACGAGCAGACAAACAGACAGACGGACGGACGGTTTGAAAAAAAAACACTGTGTATACTCCGTATATACTTACGTATACAAGTAAGAACTATGAGCTATAATAATTCTAAAATGAAATGTGCAACATAAAATAGTTATTGCACACACAAATGTCAGAAGGGACTTCTGTCAAAAAATGTTAAACAAAGCATAGAATACAAAAAGAAGTAACTTTTTCGCACTCATGCTGCGTACTGCTGCAGGGGACGCTGCCATGCACGTACCGTTTCACCTCGCAACTGCATTTCTTCTTACCACTACGCGGTTGTCTCAGACACACAACAAAAATTCGTCCTTAGACCTCGACCGTCATCCCCCCAATGACGCATACACGTCCGTTTATTCAAAATAGTTTCAATCTTGAACCCTAACAAAAAAATTCGCGTAGTGAAAGCTATTGTATTTTCAAAAACTAAAATGTAAAATATTCGTGAATATTTGGTACCGACGTACTGTCAAACGGTGGATCGTCATGTAATAATATAATACGGGTTCCAAGGGGTTCTGTGTTGAGTGAAATGGATCGTGAAATATAATCAGATGCCCAAAATTCATGCTCATTCACGACTTTTCTTCAATTAGTTGCTAATATCGGGTCATTTTTAAAGAAAATGAAAATTCCTTGTGATCTGATCTTTTTATGATCCCCAGCATGTGATAAAATACCATTCGTTATTTCCGCAAATTTGATACTTTCGTAAGAGTGAGGTTGCACATACAATACAATAGTGAACGTCCAAATGTGGTTATGCTTTTTTAAATAGAGGTAAACCTTTTAACAGGTCACCCAAGGACGAATGACAAGTGTAATGAGAGAATACATGTAGAGTAACTCAACAATCTTGCTACTGTGGTGAAAAAAGATTGCGTTAAAGAATGAAAAAGAAATCATGTCTGTTTTTATGAGACATTTAATTTCGTCAGGATTTTCTCTGCGTCGTAAATAATAGTATACCGACTCATCCTACACTGAACTTTCTCGCAAATTTTTCACGATAAATTTGCTGTGGAAGCTCAAAACGCCAGCAGCGAGGTCGTAATTACAAGAGCTACGTGCGGCTTTCCTGGGAGCAAGCTGCGGTGGGCGAGACGAGGCAGCAAAATGTTTGCTGCCGTGACTTAAATTACCCAGGTTATTCGAGTAATAGCGAGACCAGGAAGACTGCCAAAGCAAAGCTTCGGACCAGCGTTCATTGGAATTTCGCATGCCAGTTTTTGAGATTTATTTTGTTATTTTAATTTTAATGCAATGAATTACGAACCCACCATTTTCAAAGATCTTTTTGAAAACGCTCCTATGGCTCTGGATCATTTTAGCTCATTAAAACTATCTTCCTAGTTTTAAAGGTGACCAAGCATTCAGAAGAGGATTAAAAATTTCACTTTTTGTGCACTCTTGCATCTACCCGTTCCCTACTCTTGACGTTTCAAATATATTCTGTGTAATTTTCTTTTCCTTCCCTCTCATTTTGTAATACTTTCTCTAGCTTATTTTTTGTCATGTAGATTAAATTATAGCTTATCTTTTTTCGGTATTTCGTTTGCAACTGGCACAACTTTGTTGCGGAAATCTCACCCAGGAAAGTTTGCAAACTCGTGAGTGTTCTCGGACGTTTCTGTACCTCCAGTTCCATTATATCTTTTCTCCGCGGACTTAAACTTCATTGTTTTCCTGTCGTCTCTATTGTTCTCAGGTTTGTGCTGCGAGAGAATCGATTTCCGACGCAGAACAACTTCTCTCCAGTTTCGCTTGAGAGCTGCGTTCATTTGAAGGCCACAAATCACTTAGGGTTGAAATGATATCCTTTTGGTAGCGATTATTTACTCATTTGAAAAATTTCATAGAAAATATCTATTCTTTTTTGGTAGGTAGTCATTTAAAATGTTGGTTTCTTCAGTCGAATTTTTATCGTTTCAAATAAATTGTGCACTTACATTCATAATTGAAAGTGCTATCTATTTTTTTTATAAAAAGATATCAAATGAGGTTTTTATCAATATGTACTCGTAATTTTACAATAAGCTGGAAACGAAAAAATATGGTAAACAAATTTATAAAAACAAATTATGCTAATGAAGCAAATGTGCAAATGCAATTGTTGGAACTCGATTCCTTTCATATATACAACCCGATTACTACCCGAACGCAAGTCCCATTGTCATTAAACTTTTTGGATTTTTAATTTAAAAAAGTTAGAAATAATGCGAGAAAATATGTGGGTTTGCACTGCCACATTTATAAGGGTCTGGAAAGTGGATTTCGCCACGCGCCAACTGGTGGTAGAGCGGTTACTCACCTGGGGGTCTTCACTCCATGAGCTCGAGTTTGAATTTCGGAAAATAATTTTTACCAATTGAAAACAATTTTGCAGATTCATGTAGTAGCATAATATTACGAAGCCGTTACAAATAATGCAAATAATGCAGAATGGAAGTTTGTGCAGTTGTCTCATCACTACTTTTTCAGGAACACATCAATATTTCATGTAGGCAATTACTTTGTTTTCCTTTTAGGTAGGTATCGGTAATAATCGTTTTGAGGGATTTTCGTATCAGAAAAACCTTTGGCTAAAATTGGAAAATCTATTCATTTCTTCATTTGTCCTAGTATTAAATCAGGCCGCAACTCACAGTTCATTTCAATTGAATGGAAGCCTCTGTTTATGATTTTTTTTAAATTTATTTGTTAGATTAGGTTAGGTTAGGTTAGGAAATCAATCTCCCCCTTTGAAATTATATACTCTTGATGATCACCCATGTTCAAGTATTCCCACGGTTCTGTCGTGTGTTCAGATTGGCTCAATGAACGATTGTTGTCAAGAGAAAGAATGAAATAGATTCTTTCTAGACAACTGAATTTTTAATGTATTTTTTCTTTTGTAGAGTATCACATCTGGATTTTTGTACACAAAGCTATTTATTGAGGAGAGAATTAGAAGTGTGAAATATCATTGTGTTAAAAATTGAGGAGAAAATAAGAGAAATGGAAAAATATATTGGTTAAAGAATGTTGGAAAGAAAATGTGGTAAATGGGGAGGAAAAAGATTAGCAAAGAGATCGACGTTTTTAAAAATAATTCATTTGGAGTAAAATTGCTTACGACTGGGAACAAAGTAAAGAATCAGAAATTATTACGTTGAAAAAATAGATACTGTCAAATTCAAGAAATTGAAGGAAAAATAGAGTTGTGTCTAATACTAGATAAAAGTAATTCAAAATGTAAGACTTATTCCCAGAATATATAATAGCAAGTAGATCAAAAACTATAAAATCAAAAACGAAAATTAGATGCGGAAACCCAATAAGAGGAAGTAAGTAAATGTTGGCTAGCGGATAATATTAAATGGAAAAATGGTAAAAAAATATTAAGAAGGACGGACAAATTTAGAATTGAAAGTGAACAAGCAAAAAATTGACTGAGAAAATGGAAGGGGCGGTAAATGGAAGGGAAGATAAAGTAAAGACATTAGTTGTGATAAAAAGAGAATAAAATGACTTTAGATATGGAGGCAAGTAGAAAAGGAAAGAGGAAAAAAGATGTTGAAAACAAGGGAAGGAAAGATGAGAAAGAGATCCTGTAACAAAGAGGAACAAAATGATAAGGAAGGTAATTGGAGGGGGACCTTAATACCCTAGGATCGTCGTGACGTGTGGATCGAGTGGCTCGTTAAGGTGAACTGGTGGTGATGGGGGATGGGAAGTTGCTCCTAAGATCGGAAGGAAAAAAAAGTTCATTAAGAAAATGAAGGAGATCTACTTAATCTTGATTACAGGAACAGAACAAGAGTCAATATTTGAGTGATACGTGTATGATTTCTTTGATGATGTGAAATTTTTTGTAATCTATATCTATGGTGTTTTATATTTATTGAGTATAGACATGTGGTATTTAATAGGAAAGTGTAATTCGGTTACGTAAGGAAACTTGTAATGAAATTATATATTATTATATATTATAAACATTCTTGTTATATTTTTCTTTATGTAACGTATTGTTTCCTTTGATTGTTAATTCGAATTATTCGAGTTAACTTTCAACATGTATTATTAATACGGTAATTTCTTCAAATTATACCTCTACTGAATCGTATAAAAGTATTCACACGGATACACTAGATGATCACCGTCCAATAACAAAAACTCCTGAAATGTCTCTGTGGAAAAGCTGTTGCCATTTGAGTGTCTTTGAACGGGAGGTCGTAGGGTAAAGACCTTGTTGAAAGACTAATAAAATATATTTAATTCTGTGTTAGTTACGCAAGAAGATTCAACGTTTTATAATATTTTATTTTTATTTTTCAGTAGTACTAAATACTCCATCCCAAGTTATGAGTGGGATCATGGTTCAGATGAACTACGTGGGATTATCGGAACTCGAAACCAATGTCCGCTGAGGTGACTTAGGGTATCAATTGATGTTATTGCGGTTCTTCTGATTGGGAGTTCCTAGGGTTTGAATCCCGATGTCGGCAGTTTCTCAACATTAGCTACGTCGAATTTAGTCCGTCTAGTGAAGAATACTAGCTGTTTTGCACTCTGGTAGTTTCCCGTGGATTCTCCGAGCAATTTTAGGCGAATCAGGAGCAGTATCTCAAGAAAGAGGCCAAACACGATCTTTCCTTCCTCCGCCTCGTTCCTTCGTCTTCAATTACAGTCACACGCTCACTTTCACGCAGTACACTACCACACAAGTTGGGAGCTTGTAGTTTCTCCTGGATGGTGCGGTACCTCACTGGCAGAAATACCAGGAGGTGTAAACCCCGCGGAAGTGTAGGTCGCTGTCGGATCTCACAGTCTAGGAGAGTAAGAACACCGCCACCCCTCGAGATACTATAACGCATTCCCCACTAATGAGACCACAGCAGTTGACGCGCAGGGAAGCACGAAATAAAGTCAATCCACCAACGTAAGGTAATCTGCGAGTGAGTGGGCAGCGAGCGGGGTGGGGGTGGGGGTGGGGTGACCACTGCTGCTTCTGCCGGGCGAACGAGCGCGACGCATCTTCCACGCGCGGCTTTCCGCTCGGCGCACAGAGGCCAATTAGCGCGGCGTCGCGCCGGGGCTGGGATAGAGGGGCGGTGACGGGAGGAAGTGACGGGCGGGGTAGGGCAAAGTGGGGAGTGATGGTGAGGCAAGGGGCGGGGCGGGGGGATGCGTGGCGGTGCGTGGCGGAGGTGTCGGGGACGGCGGAGGGGGGCGGGCGTGGCGTAGCGTGGCGTGGCGTGGCGGGGTTTGGTGGGACGTGGCGTGGTGGGACGTGGCGTGGCGGGGCGTGGCGGGGCGTGGCGGGGCGTGGCGGGGCGTGTGGCGGGGCGTGGCGGGGCGTGGCGGGGCGTGGCGGGGCGTGGCGGGCGGGCGTGGCGGGGCGTGGCGGGGCGTGGGGGGCGCGGCGGGGGTGGCGGGGCGTGGCGGGGCGTGGCGGGGCGTGGCGGGGCGTGGCGGGGGCGTGGGGGCGTGGCGAGGGCGTGGCGGGGCGTGGCGGAGCGTGGCGGGGCGTGGCGGGGCGTGGTGGCGGGCGTGGCGGGGCGTGGCGGGGCGTGGCGGGGCGGCGGGGCGTGGCGGGCAGGGCGGGGCGTGGCGGGGCGTGGCGGGGCGTGGCGGGGCGTGGCGGGGCGTGGCGGGGCGGCGGGGCGTGGCAGGGCGTGGCGGCGTGGCGGAGTGTGGCGGAGCGTGGCGGAGCGTGGCGGGGCGTGGCGGAGCGTGGCGGGACAGGCGTGGCGGGGCGGGCGTGGCGGGGCGGGCGGGGCGGGGCATGGCATAGCGGGGCGGCGCGGGACGTTGCGTTGCGTGGCGCGGCGTGGCGTGGCGTGGCGCGGCGTGGCATGGCTTGGCGGGCGTGGCGGGCGTGGCGGGCGTGGCGGGCATGGCGGGGTATGGCGGGGCGGGGCGTTGCGTGGCGGGCGCGTGGCGGGGCGTGGCGCGGGGCGTGGCGGGGCGTGGCGGGGCGTGGCGGGGCATGGCGGGGTGGCGGGGCCTGGCGGGGAGTGGCAGGGATGGCGGGGAGTGGCGGGGCGTGGCAGGGGAGTGGCGGGGCGTGGCGGCGTGGCGCGTGGCGGGCGTGGCGTGGCGGGGCGTGGCGTGGCAGGGCGTGGCGTGGCGGGCGTGGCGTGGCGTGGCGTGGCGTGGCAATGGCGTGGCAGGCGTGGCGGGCGTGGCGGTGCGGTGGCGGGGCGGGGCGCGTGGGGTGGTGGGGGCGGGGGGCGTGGCGTGGCGTGGCGGGACGGACGGAGGGGCGCGCGTGGCGTGGCGGGGCGAGGCGTGGCGGGGGCGTGGTGTGGCGTGGTGTGGCGTGGTGTGGCGGGGGCGGGGAGGGGTGGGGGGCGGGGCGGGGCGGGGCGGGCGGGGCGGGGCGGGGCGGGGCTGGGGGCGGGGCAGGGCGGGCGGGCGGGGCGGGGCGGTAGGGCGGGAAGGGGAGGCCGGGGCGGGTTGAAGTGAGGCGGGGCGAAGCGGGGTGGCAGGGGAAGGCGCCGGGCAAAGGCGTGCGGCGCGGCGCGGCGCGGCGCGGCGCGGCGCGGCGCGGCGCGGCGCGGCGCGGCGTAGAGCGCTAATCGGTGCGATTAGCCATCGATCCCCGCGCCGCTTTGCAGGCGCTTGGCCGACAAGTCGCCTCGCGGCGGCGCGCGGCGACCACAAAAGGAGCGGGCGCGGCGGCCCGCCCTTTGAGTGCCGGTCGGCCGGCCGGGTGGGCGCCGTGGCCACGTCACGTGATTGGCCACGGCGACGCGCTGCCCACGGAAGGTCCGCTCCCGCCCGCGGGCCCGCTGCAGGGCGGTGCAGGCGGCGCCGGTGGCCTTTGAACCCACATAGGCGCTTGGTGCTTAGCTTTTGATCCTCAGGCTGGAAGTTTCATAACGAACCGTTCGATCAAGTGTTTCAATTTTAATGATTTGATTCATTTTGTAGCAACGCCAAATTGGTTGTAATGACGTGAATGATTTTATATTAATTCGAGACATAGATCATTTTCTAATGAAGCGAATCGATATGTTTCTACTTAGCTAGAGGTAGTTTTGTTAAAAATTACAAATGCTGCCTTCGATTTGATAAAAGACTCTCTGAAATGGACGAAAATTGTTTTAGGAAGAAGTTATGTTAAAAAATTCGAAAGTCAAAATGTTTCTTGTTTATGAGACAGGGCTGAATATTCAAATCATAGGTATGTTTAAGCACACAGAAGTGCGCAGAATCCCAAACAATTAGTTATTAAGCAGAAAGTGTGGAAAATGCGCAAGAAATGATAATGTAACGGGAGATGACTGGAGTATACTGTAGTTACGTTATTCGTAATTACGTAAAAAATGATATATTTAACTTTTTTGTCTAAAAAAACCGCTGAACGAAATGTATATTAGTGTATAATATATTGCGTGAAACATTTCTGAAATAGGTGAATTTGTCCTGGACGCTGAATTTTCTGGATGGTCCTCTGTGATTTTCCACTACATTTATATACTATTTCCATCTACAAAAGTTGAAATTAGGTTTTGTGTGTCGGCGGGCAGGCACAGAAACGGAGAGGTCAAGACTCTTGGGACATATACTGCATCAGAACAAAGAGCCACTGGCGCTATAATACGTGGCAGACACAAAAGAACTTCGGATGGAGGCTTATACTCAAGGGATGTCACATTTCACTCGTGCGATAACCTCATCTGGTGCGGAATGAACTTTTGTTATTCTGGTGTTTCCCTAAGAAATGCTTCAAAAAATCAGAAAGGTCACTGTGTATTTTCTAGCAAAGAACAAGAAATGAAGATAATGAAGAGCTCAATGAGCATTCCTGAAAACAGATTTCCAATAATCGAAGAAAATAGGTAATAAGAACAAAACAGAAATGATAGCCGATCGTGGCTGAATTTTTTCAAAGATTTTGAATTGTGTCAAAGGTGTGAATCGCAGTCGAGTCACTCATGTGTATATTTTTAACCACTAGCTTTCATTATTGCATGTGAAACGTGGGGAGGAAAACACGCTTTAATAAAATGGCACACATTTGTATCGTTGTCTCCTGCAAGTATTTCCATTGGACTATATATTCCATTTTCGTCTCATATCATTATCTTCTGTAATTTTAATTCCCATTTTTATTATTACATTTTTTGGGTAAACTTTCAATGTAGAGTGGATCGTCCGGAACCCAGTCGTTTGAGACGCTTGTAAATTCTTCAAAACGTGGATGTAAAAGAAAACAGACACATTATAAAGAAGAATCGTTTTGTACCAACTTTAAAATATTTTGAAATGGATCTTGCAATGTATCTGAAATTTCAACATTCAACCGCAATATTTCCATGCGTCGGTTTCGTATTTCCACACAATAGTAGTAAATAAACTGCAGTTTAGTCTCAAGACAGCGCCATTTCGAGGCAAAGGTGCGAGTGCTGAGTGAACCATTGCCCGGGGCGTCTGTCGATATTTTTTAATTTAGCGGTGGCGGTAGCGGTGGTGGTAGCGGCGGTGGCGGCGGTGGCGGTGGCGGCGGCGGCGGCGGTGGCGGCGGTGGCGGCGGTGGCGGCGGCGGTGGCGGCGGCGGCGGCGGCGGCGGCGGCGGCGGCGGCGGCGGCGGCGGCGGCGGTGGCGGCGGCGGTGGCGGCGGTGGCGGCGGTGGCGGCGGTGGTGGCGGTGGCAGCAGCGCGTTCCTGCACACGCTTCCGGGGTGGGCGGCAGAGACGGCGTAGGCGTCGCGGCAGGCACGAAGGCGGAAACGCCTTAGCGTAGGGGGCGGGGCGCAGCGCAGAGGAGGAGGAAAGCCGCGGCGAGTCGTTGCGTCTTTCATTTTGCGTCGACGGAAGCCACGAGAGCGTCTTTAGATGAAACACCCTGCGCCGCACGGCGGACTGGAATTGGATATGTGTGTAGGGTCGAAACAACTCAGTAGCAATTATGTTTTTCTTCACCGTTTTAGTGAGCGAGTCATTATTTGTTGTTTCTGGCTGCGTCAACTACTTAGATAATTAAACCCGATAGCGTTGGGCACGTCGTATCCTGGGAGGTGACGAAGTATATTTTTCTTCGCCCCCTTGAGTGAGTGAGGCATTATTTGTTTCCGGGTGCGACAACTACTATGATAATAAATCCCGAAAGCGTTGTGCATATCATATCCCCGGAGATGTCGAAATATATTTTTCTTCACATCTTGAGTGAGTGAGGGAGTGAGTGAGTCATTATGTTTTGTTTCCGGGAGCGTCAACTACTTAGATAATTAATCCCGAAAGCGTTGTGCATGTCATCCCCAGAGATGACGAAATATATTTTTCTTCACACCTTGCGTGAGTGAGTGAGTCATTATTTGTTGTTTCCGGGTGCGTCAACTTAGATAATTAATCCCGAAAGCGTTGTGCATGTCATCCCCAGAGATGACGAAATATATTTTTCTTCACACCTTGCGTGAGTGAGTGAGTCATTATTTGTTGTTTCCGGGTGCGTCAACTTAGATAATTAATCCCGAAAGCGTTGTGCATGTCGTCCCCAGAGATGACGAAATATATTTTTCTTCACACCTTGAGTGAGCGAGTGAGTCATTATTTGTTGTTTCCGGGTGCGTCAACTTAGATAATTAATCCCGAAAGCGTTGTGCATGTCATCCCCAGAGATGACGAAATATATTTTTCTTCACACCTTGCGTGAGTGAGTGAGTCATTATTTGTTGTTTCCGGGTGCGTCAACTTAGATAATTAATCCCGAAAGCGTTGTGCATGTCATCCCCAGAGATGACGAGATATATTTTTCTTCACACCTTGAGTGAGCGAGTGAGTCATTATTTGTTGTTTCCGGGTGCGTCAACTTAGATAATTAATCCCGAAAGCGTTGTGCATGTCATCCCCAGAGATGACGAAATATATTTTTCTTCACACCTTGAGTGAGCGAGTGAGTCATTATTTGTTGTTTCCGGGTGCGTCAACTTAGATAATTAATCCCGAAAGCGTTGTGCATGTCATCCCCAGAGATGACGAAATATATTTTTCTTCACACCTTGCGTGAGTGAGTGAGTCATTATTTGTTGTTTCCGGGTGCGTCAACTTAGATAATTAATCCCGAAAGCGTTGTGCATGTCATCCCCAGAGATGACGAAATATATTTTTCTTCACACCTTGAGTGAGCGAGTGAGTCATTATTTGTTGTTTCCGGGTGCGTCAACTTAGATAATTAATCCCGAAAGCGTTGTGCATGTCATCCCCAGAGATGACGAAATATATTTTTCTTCACACCTTGCGTGAGTGAGTGAGTCATTATTTGTTGTTTCCGGGTGCGTCAACTTAGATAATTAATCCCGAAAGCGTTGTGCATGTCATCCCCAGAGATGACGAAATATATTTTTCTTCACACCTTGAGTGAGCGAGTGAGTCATTATTTGTTGTTTCCGGGTGCGTCAACTTAGATAATTAATCCCGAAAGCGTTGTGCATGTCATCCCCAGAGATGACGAAATATATTTTTCTTCACACCTTGCGTGAGCGAGTGAGTCATTATTTGTTGTTTCCGGGTGCGTCAACTTAGATAATTAATCCCGAAAGCGTTGTGCATGTCATCCCCAGAGATGACGAAATATATTTTTCTTCACACCTTGAGTGAGCGAGTGAGTCATTATTTGTTGTTTCCGGGTGCGTCAACTTAGATAATTAATCCCGAAAGCGTTGTGAATGTTATGTCTCGAGAGGTGATGATGATCTTCCCCAGATGGAACGCGAGATTAGGTTCCGACCTACACGTCGACCTGCGGAAGATTGCCCCTCCTGTGAACTTTCCCAACAGGGCAGAGCCTCAGCCGGTTCAAGATTAAAGCTCATGACTAGTCTCCCGACTTTGCATGTGCAGTGTAGTTAAGTGTAAGACCCTTTTCACACACTTCGTTTCGACAAACTATTTTTGGTTTTTGGCCTCCACTGACTCAGAAGTTGCTCTGTACCTGTGCGCGTTCGCCAAATCTCCGTAATCGTTTGTCAAAAGGATAAATGTTAATTAAGCGAGGAGAGAGGAAAGGACGAAAATGAGGAAAGAAAGATCGCGAGCGGTCCGTGGCTGCTTTTGTGAGGGTTCTGCTCGGGCATTCGCCTATTAATAAGCAGATAAACCACGGAAAACTATCGATCAGAGCTGCCTTCCGCTATAATTCTTTCCCAGACGCTGATTAAATTCGACCGAGCTGTGGAGTTCAAGTCGAAAATCCGCCATCCGGACTCTACCCCAGGCATATCCGGTCATCGGTGCTCCAAAGTGAACAGTGTTGCCTCTCAGACAGCGCATGTACTACCTTTTGAAAGAATGTTCGACTGCGAGGAGAGTACGATGTGGATAGTTTGTTGGTTGTTAGTGATTCCGGGGACGCCAACTACTGAGGTGCCTGCTTTTTTCATCGGGAGGTGGCGGTGATCCTCCCCCGCTGGATGGCGTGATCATCCGACCTACCGTCTATTACTGTTCCTATTTGCTGCTTCTACGTAAATTAAATAACGTAGTATTTTCTAATTATAGTCTATGTACGGAGTTCTTATTAAAGAATATTTTAAGATTGGTTGCATTTTTTATTGTTATATGATACGCCATTATGATCGACCGTTGTTCCAGTTTCATTCAGTCCTTTTAAAAAGATGTCCCTATAAAGAAAGCTCAATAACGCAGTTTATAGGATGTCTATCCACGTAAGGTTTACAATGAATATTAAATTATGCTTAATATATCACTTTACGGAAGTAAAACTAATTCAACGTAACTATTACTTCTAAAATCCATCAGAAGTGTACTCACATGCCGTTTTTAGCTACATCTAATTTATTTTGATTATTCTTAATAGATTAATTTCTTAATTGTTAAAAGCCCTTTCGGACGTCGATTGTAAAAAGTGACTTTCCGTTTTCTGGCTCCGTTGGGTTGATCTACCAGTACAGAATTATAAAAAACTATTAACAGTAAGAGAGCTATACAATAACAGCAAAAGAAGTATGAATTATTGTTTATTTTATATATATATATATATATATATATATATATATATATATATATATTATATATATATATATATATAAAAGAAAGTCATGTTAGTTACACTATTTATAACTCAAGAACAGCTGTACCGATTTGGCTGAAAATTGGTGAGCAGGAAGCTTAGAGCCAGGAGACGGACATAGGATACTGTTTATCCCGTTCGACAGCGTTCCTGTGTGAGAACGCACGTTTTTGCACGTTTTCGCACGTTTTCGCACGTTTTCGCGTGATTTCGCATGTTAGCGGTCATTGCCTGTTGTAACCCATTGTTGTAACGCCGCACTGATAACAGAAGGTGATAATGATAGCCGCCTTTTGTTCGCCGTTATATCTATATATAGTCGTGTTAGTTACACTATTTATAACTCAAGAACGGCTGTACCGATTTGGTGAGCAGGAAGCTTAGAGCCAGGAGACGGACATAGGATACTGTTTATCCCGTTCTACATGTTCCTGTGCGAGAATGCACGTTTTTGCACGTACGCAGTGCAACAAGGATAGTACAGTTTCTCACAGTGAGTGCGACGCGAGAAAAGGATGGGACCGGCTGTTAGGGCGGAACAGAGTTCGCCGGGTCAGCTAGTATATATATAAAAGAAAGTCGTGTTAGTTACACTATTTATAACTCAAGAACGGCTGTACCGATTTGGCTGAAAATTGGTGAGCAGGAAGCTTAGAGACAGGAGATGGACATAGGATACTCTTTATCCCGTTCGACAGCGTTCCTATGTGAGAACGCACGTTCACGCACGTTTTCGCACGTTTTCGCGTGATTTCGCATGTTAGCGGTCATTGTTGCCTGTTGACTGCGTCACGAATGAAGATGAAGCCACCAACTATCCAATTGAATTTTTAAACTCCTTGGATATGCCTGGCTTACCACCGCACAATTTACGCCTAAAAGTTGGCTCCGTAGTAATCATGCTTCGAAACATAAACCAACCAAAACTGTGCAATGGTACGCGTTTGGTGGTTAGAAAATTGATGAACAATGTAATTTACGCGACGATACTCAAAGAAAACTTTGAAGGTGAGGAAGTTCTCATTCCGAGGATTCCGATGATCCCAACCGATATGAGGTTTCAATTTAAAAGACTTCAATTTCCGATTGCATTTCCGTCTTGCATTCGCCATGACCATCAACAAATCACAAGGCCAATCCTTGAAAGTTTGTGGTTTGAATCTAGAATATCCATGTTTTCCCATGGTCAATTATATGTGGCATGTTCAAAGGGTCGGAAGATCATCTGCGTTGTTTGTTTTTGCGCCTGATAATAAAACAAAAAATGTCGTGTATCACAAGGTGAAGAGTGCAACCTATGCATCAAAATACAGGAACAATAATGAGTGATTAATCTACTTAATTTTTTTATTTTTTATTTATTTTCTAATAAACAATTTAACTTAATAAATTCCAAAATCTGCTTATTTATTGCCTTTAACTGCCAGTCCCTATGATTACAGCTTTGTATTTCTCTCTTAAACAAAAACGAATTCCAAAAAAAACGCTCTGCTGCGTAATAGATTTTTAAATTATCTATTTAATATCAGAGCGTTTTTTTGAAATTCTTCTTTATTTGAGAGAAAAACACAAATCTGCAATTGCTTTATTATCACGAGTGCAACAAGGATAGTACAGTTTCTCACAGTGAGTGCGACGCGAGAAAAAGATGGGACCGGCTGTTAAGGCGGAACAGAGTTCGCCTATATATATATATATATATATATATATATATATATATATATATATATATATATATATATATATATATATATAACTCGAACACTGCGAGTATGCCTCAGTTCCGACTTCAACTCATTTTCAGGTGCTATATTCTTAAGCTGTCATAGAAAAAATTGAGATCCCCTCCCCCGAAAAAGAAGTATCTTATTTTGTTTTGTTTTGACAAGTTATTTCATAAAAAATTTGGTACTTACGTAAGTATTCAGTAACATATGAACGTAGAACTCATGAGCATATTTGACAGCTGAAAAAAAAATGCTGATTTGACGCCTCGAACTACGAAAAAGCAGAATATAGAAGATGCCATTCCTTGGGTGCCGCGTCGCACGGTATGTTGCTTCGTTGCGCCGGGCGCGCGGACGTCGCGAGGCATTTGTCTGGAGTCGTGTGGATGGGCGCCGTCACGTCGATATCCGATGGAGCATGAAGCTCCTATTCGACTGGCGGAGCGGCGCTGGCGACAACAAACGACACACCCGAAGAGAGTCGAAGTTCGGACATGTGATGTTCTTCCGGATGAATTATTATTATTATTATTATTATTATTATTATTATTATTATTTATTAATCTGGAATTACATCATTAGCAAATAAAAAAGAATGTGGAACAATTCTTATTAAATTTCCTCTCTCAAGATTCATAAAATCAGTAAATTATTAACATACACTTACATGTTTATTGTAAATATTTTTAATACATTTTTAAAAAACATATATGAGGTGTCTCAATGAATCTTTTAAATTTATAAACTGCTGCTAACGAGGAGTAATGCTACCGTACCGTCATATCGACATAACGCAACCATTTGTGGAATGGCAAACTAGTCGAAACAGCTCTCGGCCGTTATGTCAGTCAAATCAAGGGAATGTATTCTAGCAAAAGATACCCTGTGTGTTGGCCTTCTGTAATTAAAAGCAGAGCTTTATGTATCTATGTGAATTATGTTTATTAGAAGGTGGCATTTATTACTGAATGATTGAGTAATAATATATTAACAATTTATGTAGTTTCTGACAAGTGTATTTGACAAGTGAGATACAACAATTGATTAAGTTCCTCTGCAATGATAATTTAATGTGACATTTTGGATAATTTACTCAGCTAACTCAGCTTTAATTTTGAAAAATTCACGTTTTCTAGAGAGTTTACAGGTCAAAATTCACTTCATTTTTGCCCTGTTTATGTTGTAAAATACAAAGAGGCCATAAAATCCATACCTTTAGCTAGTTACCTCTGTAACAGGTGAGGCAGAACATGAAGTACATCATAAGAAACCGCATAGATGCAAATTAAAGTTAAGGTGCAAAACTTTTTAATGAAGATTGACTTGTATAGACTTCGATTTTTTCTGGAAGTAGGGGGTTAAAGATAACGTTTAAACAGTCCTACTATTCAGAAAAATGTTAAAAAAACATTTATATTTAGTCTACATTTATAATTAGTTTTTATTGAAAAGCACATATATTTCAATAAAATATTTTTTACCGTTTACTTCTCTTCTTTAGCAGTATGAAATTAGGTTTTACGACACGTATTGTTATGTAATATGATATCCCTCGATAACTAACCTGTCATATCTATCGTTTGGTATTTATTAATGAATGTGCAGTGCCAGTGCATTAAGGAGCGCATAGTCATGGACTGATGTCTTGAATATTGAACTCCGTGCAAAATACATTACAACCGCCGCCGCTGTAGCATTTGCGTGACCGCTGCCGGCTCGCGTGCACGCTTGCCTGCCGTCTTTTGTTTCTGACCTGTGGCGTGGGAGGCAGCGAGGTCGCGCATTGCCTCCCCCGCCACGCCCTCTTCCTATTGGGAGAAAGGTGCTAAATGCGCGCCGAAAAATATGGGTACGACCCACACTCAACACGTACCTTTACACCTGGGGATTTGTATCTGTATCTGTAGCTGCCTACCTGAGGAAATAAGTATATTGTTTGTATTTGTACCCTTGAACGTTTGATTTCTATATGCTTTTGAGATCGTATAATTTTAAAAAAATTCTCTGATTTGTTAAAACTTAATTGGGCAAAATGCAGATTTTGACTTCAGTCATTCCATCTCCACAACAAGTTGATGTATTTTCATAATTCTTTTTGTAAATTAATCACAAAAATATGTTGTACAGATTGAACTAAAATGGTAAAAGTATTGTAAAAACTAAAGAGTCGGGATTTGATTATTTCGGAAAAAATAATTGTATAAAATAAATTTCCAACATTTCAGTTCATTTAGCTGAAACTTTTAGTGAAACATTAACTATTCTAGTCTATTCTCTAGAGAAAATCATGGGTTGCAAGATCCAAGAAGAGTTATATCATTATCTTTTATAGTATATGATTTTTGATGTTTTACATGCATGAACGTGTTGAAAATCCCCAATATAGGAAAAAATTCGTGTGATGCTCACTCCTCAAGGGAATGACAGTTAACAATAAGGGAAGTGGCACTTGCGCAATCGCTTCGTAAAGAAATATGCTCAAAAACTATGAAGCGTAGAAGGATATGATTTGAAGCTTTTAAAAGAGATTTAAATAGATATTACGACTGAAAAAAATTCAAAAAGATGAAATTTCACAATTTTTCATAATTCTGAGGTAGTTACCTTAAAGGGACAATGCAGGTTCGAGAAACTCTACTAGATGCTTGGCTTTTTTAACGTTAATATATTATTCAAATTGGTGCTGAAAGTATCCTTTAAAATCGTAAGTAGATTTGTGCTGAAAGTATGCATCAAAATCGAGAACAGTAACAAAATGAATATAGATAGACAATGAAGATCCGATATATTATCTCAAAAACGAGAGCCAAACCTTGATGCTGTAGGGTCGAATAGATAGTTTAGTAAACGACTAACCTTCGCATTACGAATCTTACAGTCCAATAAAGTCTAACAAGAAGAAGTATATGAAAAATTCTAAATTACTGCAAGATTTTTATCAGTGTTGCATTGAGAGTACACTGTTGTGCCATTCCAAGCGAAATAACACGTTAAAATTCTTATTAATTATAACAATATTCATGAACGAGGATATTAATGAAAGTATGTTTCTAGTTATGAAAGAAAAAAAAATTGAATTAGAATATTCGCAGGATACAATTAACCTTCACTCACTTGTTTAATTTCAGACCTAATAAGGGCCGATAATGCACGCTAAACCCTAAGGATTGTGACCCCGACCCAGTCTAGGCGCGAGCGTGAGACCATCTTGCCTGCGTATTGTAATTAATAGCGCAATATCTGAGGGGACCAGCCTCGTTGCGTGCCCCCTGCCCGCCTCCATTGTTCATAACGATAAGACGTGCGTTGTAGCTACCAGGCAACGAAGGTACGGACTTAGCGAACTTAGCACTGGAAGCAAACAGGAGGGTAGAGTGAGAAGGTTGTGGAGGAAAGGGTGGATGGTAATAGTGGGAATGCCAACGCCATCCGCAGAGTGTACTGTAGCAACGACAGTATTACAATAATCTAAGTAATGTTTTGCAAGTAATGTTTTTGCGTAGCAAGTTGGAAATTTTCCAACTACGACGTTGCAATTTAATTTCAAATGACACGAGTTGTGTTCACAATCTTCATTAAGGATGGAGGTTTTCATTGTTTCGTTGTGGCGTTGATGGATCAGGAAAATCACCCAATTCACCGACTATCATTTGATTATTAATATTGAACTATAATTTTCTAGGAAAGAAGAGAAACAGGTCTCTGATGTATTGTCACAAATATTCCACCAGAACTAGAGTTAGTCTGTAATATTATAAAAAAACTTCTATGATTTATCAATATTTCATTCCAACATTTAAAACATTAAAAAAAATTCAAAATCTAAATCAATCGAAAAAAAATGTATCATTGGTCAACTCCTTGGTTATGAATGTAAACTAATATGGAATATATATTTCGTATTTCTCCAAAATACAACTTTTCTGCAAGTATGCAATTATTATAGATCGATACACCACTCGGAGGTTCCTGTATCAGTTTTTGTCTCAGTGTGGTAATTATCTAAAGTGAAAAAACGAGAGACGAAGTTATATTCATCTGAAATGTTCAATTAGGCGATACAGAAATACAATAAAAGGCAACTCGCTGCTTGATTAAGTTCCCTATTTCTGACGTTAGTTTAAACAAAGCAACTGGGAATAGAAATGGCTAAGTGAACTCTTTCGGCCAACACGTCATTTACAGTACCCTGTATACTGTTTTCTGAAGTTGTGACACTGAATAGAAAAAAAATAATTCAATACACACACGAAACAAAAACGAAATTTTACAAAAAATAGAGTAGACATAATAATATTAAAATATAATATAATTATTTAATAATTAATAAATAAACACATAATAATATAATTAAAAAATAATAAATTCAGATAATTTACAAAAAAATAGAAATAATTTAAAAATATTTTGGTGGTGAAATAAATGTTCCAAGATTTTCTCGCTTGCAGTTGAAGCAACCATGCTTTAAAACTTTGTATGATATTTTTTAACAGTTGATCTTTTTATTTCCTGTCAAAACTGTTAAACAGTGAAGTAATTTATTATGGGAAGAAAAGGTGCCTTTATTTTTAACTAAAGCAAGTGGGTATTTGAACATTAGGTCAAGATTTTGTAACTGAGGTGAAGAGCAGAGGCTACTGGAAATGCATTTGCGAAATGAAGCCGGAAGAATTGCAGCGATGGGCCGTCAGGCAACGTGAGCAGGACGGCCGCAGGGCGTGGTTGCGGCGGTGGTGCAACGACTGCGCGGCTGACTGGTGGCGCGACTAAGACGAAGAGCCCTTATCGCAGCACTGCTGCGCGGTGGACTGGGGCCGTTCCGGTTAATGGGCGAGCAATGGGCGCAGGCATTCCCTTTCCTCCCTCCCCTTTTCCTCTCCCCCTTTCCCTTAACATCTCCTCTCCCCCTTTCCCTTAACATCTCCTCCCTCGCTGCAGCGCCTCTGACCGGGAGGTCCTAGGTTCGAGTCCTGTCTGTGGCAGGATTTTCGACACTAGCTTTCCAGCTAGATCGAATTCAGTCGCTGTCTTGAGGAGAATTCTAGCGACTGGCTGCTCTGATCGCTAGTTTTCCGTGGTTTCTCCGATCAACACCAGGCGAATGCCGGAGCAGTACCCTACCGAACGGGTCACGGACCGCGCGCGATCTGTCCTTCCCTTTCCTTGTCCTATCCTCTCCCATTACCCACACACACTTACACTAACATGCACTACACTACCACTTATTCCGGGAGACCAGTCGGGAGCTTAGAGGTTGTCCCGACCAGGGCTGTGCCCCGCTGGTGGGAGAGTCCTGGCTAGGGGGAAACACCACTAGCCGACGGTAGGTCGGTGCCGGATCTCGCCATCCAGCGAGGGAAGATCACCGCCATCTCCCGAGGAAAAACATGCACTACACTAACGGGACTAATGACCAAAGCAGTTGACGCGCCCTGAAACACGAAACAATCAATCAATCCTCCCTCGCCTTTTCATATCTCCTTTCTCCTCCCCTCTTTTCCGCCTACCTTTCCCTTCCTCTATTCCTGACCCGTTTCTTTACCCCATTTCTCTTCTATCTCTCCTTTTCTCCCTTCCTCTCTTCCCGTCCCTGTTTCTCCTCCCCGATTCCCATCCTCCTTTCGCCGCCTTCCCTTCTCACCCTATTCCCTTCTTCACAACTTTGCTCCCTCCCTCCCTGTCACGCTTTCTCTCTCGGGCTCTGCGTCTGTCGTTTTCCAACTCCTCTCCCGCCTGCCGCCAATCTCGTTCCCTTTGTCTCTCTCATTCCTTCCCTTTCACTTTTAATTTCTCACGTTTCACATCCACAATCTGTGTCGTTTAATCGTGAGATCGTCATCGTCGTCGTTTAATCGTCAGATGACATGCTCAGAATGTGCCCTAAAGACACTTCCTAACGCCGTCACAGGTTTTCAAGCTGCAAATAAAGGTGAAATTACAGAAATTAAACGCAATCTTACGCTTAATGAGGGAGTTTAAAACGCTCATTGTGAGAGAATATCCGGATGAGCTCCTAACGAGGTACGATATGAACCGGCAAAAAAGAGCAAACTCTGAATAAAGAGACCGTTATGAGTATGGCAAATCAGGGGTTTACACGAGTAACAAAGAATACGGTTTAAGTGCGAATTGACGGCCACAAGTTTTGCTTCTTAATCCACCTCTTGTTTGCCCACGTGATTTTTTAAATGTATTTAAATTTTATACCATTTGCGATTTTGTTGCGATTATACAGTACTTGTTTTTCTATGATATTGTATTTAACATTTGAATTGTAATTCTAGTTGTAATTCTCTCTTTGTTACATTGTTATTCCATGTTTAAATTTTACCATTAAAGAAATATTTTTAATTGTTTAAAACTGATTGTATTACAGAAAATCTGATGATGGGACCACATTGGGTCGCGAAACGTTGTGACTTTAGTGAATAGATGCCAACAAAATAATTGTTTTAAAATATGAATTGATTAGCTTTTATTTAATGTATGAGGATACCTGTTTCCGTCCTATGGCTCGACAGCCTGCTACGGGCCTTGGCCGACCAGTCCATGGAATAAGGAGTTCGTGGGGTTAGCAAGAAGGCATCCCTTCACCATATAAACTGGAATTCATAACCTTAGGGTGAGCTTTCTCATCGTCACACAGCAATAGATTTACAAGGACATTTATAAGGAAAGCGCACAGATATAATTTGCCTCGGCCGGGAATCGAATCCGTGGTCGCGCCGTGGAAAGCGAGCACGCTAACCAACGAGCCACCGAGGGAGGCATGAGGATACCACTGCACACAAAATATACAAACGTTCGCTATTGCAATTCCAGGATAGTGATACATATTAATTAAAAATGACCCTCCGAAACTCCGGTAAAAATCAACAGGTGTGATTTCGCCTTAATAAAAACGCAAGACGCCTTTGAGATGCATTAACTGTTTTGCAAGGTATGCAAATAGGTTGTACTAAACAGAGCATATAAATCATTCTGTGAGGTGACATCCAAACACTGAGTTACAATGTGTCCCTTCCTCCCTTGTCTTGGAATCGTAGAGAAAGCAATTCTTGCTGGCACGCCCTGGCACGGGCTGACGTCGAGGCGGGGCGCGCGCGGTGCCGTCCCCTGTCACCGCGCGCAGATGAAACCCAAACGCGCGTGCAAACATTTACCTCGGACGCAGGGGGAGCTGCGATTGATCGAACGGGGAAGCGTACAGTCCGCTCATTCGTTGACCTTAAGGCGAACTATCAGGCGAATCTCAACGCGGGTCGCTTCAACCTCACGTAGTGATCACTAGGGTAACGCGGTCGCGAAAACGATTGATAGCGAAATGATTATCCGAAAATATACTGGAGTACGACCTATGTTTCTTTATTTATGATTGGAGTTACGGTATTCTTAGGAAAATTCCTGACCCTTGGAAAGCTGTGATAATTTATTTTCTTAATACTGGTCTGTTTATCAATATCAATTTAACGAAAAGCCACCCGCAACGATTGACATCTGTTATAGTATTTAACAATACTCTATCCATTTAGAATAATTGAAACAAATGAATTGCAGCAGAAGCAGGAGTCCACATTTTCAAAGAAATAAATTGATTTTTTATTTAATTTTTTTATAAGAAGGTAGTACCACGAAACGTATTGAACGAGAAACGCCCGATAAAACAAATAAGACTGTATTTTTTTGTTTTTATATTTGTTTTGTCATTAATAACTGTGATTTAAAAATCTTTCAACCCTCTAGATCATTATTAAAAACTAATCAATAGATGAAAGCGATGATGTTGGAGAGAAATAGTGGACTCAGAGAAAGGGAAATCGGGAGGACCCCCACAAAAACTGCCGAGAGCGCGTTGTTGTTCGTCACAAAAAGATAGGCCGCGGATCGAACCCGGGCCTCACCAGTGAAAGATGTGTGCGCTGGCCATGAAGCTTCAAACCTCCAGAGCTCATGTTAAAACTAATAAATAGAACAAACAACAATAGCTTTGAATTTTGAAGAATAATTACCACTGAGATTAGCTCAGAGCCAGCATTGCTGCAGACTCTGCAGTTGCTCTGACGAAGAAATTCTGGGTTTTGAGTCTCGGCGGTGGCAAATTTTTGACATGAGCTACGTAGTAGCTAGATCGGATTCTGCCGCTGTATAAAGGAGAATTCTTGCGGACGGCTAGAGCGGTAATTTACCGTGATTTCTCCGATCAATACCCGACGAATGCCGGGTCAGTACACTAACAAATGGGCCACGAACCGAGTGCAATCATTCTTTCCCCCTCCGTGTCCTAACCTCTCTTCTTTCACACACACTTACACTTACATGCACTACACTACCACACATGTCGTAAGACGTGTCGGGAACGTCGAGCTTGTCCTGGTTAGGGCGGTGCTCCACTGGAGGGGAATATCCCCGGCTAGATGACATGTAGATCGGCTCCGGATCTCATCATCCAGTGCAAGTGGAGCACCGCCACCTCCCGGAATAAAACATACACTGCACTAAGAGGACCAATGATCGTAGCAGCTGACTTCTCGGAAACATCAATCAATCAATCAATCAATCAATATGTTAATCATTCGAAGAATAATTCAAATTGAATAGGAATCTTGTACTAAAGCAATATTTCTTTGTTCATTTTAACGGAATGAAAATGTTATTTCTGGATAAAATGGATTGAGTCATTTTAAAAACAAACTCACAAATATACTAATGATAATCTAATGGAAATCTAATGGTCGTTATTTGAAAAGTTTTGCAAGGGAATAAAATTGCGTGTATTTGAATGATTAAGTATACAAACCAGGAAATATTAAAAAAATTGATTACAATCCTTTCGTTAAGGCTTCAAAAAGATAGCTAATTTTTAACATTACGAAACACAAATAACAATAAAGACCAAATTATAAAATAATAGTTTAAAATATTTCAAAAATTTACAAAACGATTTTGAAAAATCAAAGTGTACGAGAAATTGCTTCTAGTATTTTTCAAGTTCTGAATTATCGCCACAGATGTATCAAACTAACGATTCAAAATCAAATAAGAAAATAAATTAGAAAACAAATGAATAATGTCAAACCGATGCAACTACGAAATGCTGGAGAATGAAAAGTTATACAGAGAAGTGATGATACAAAAATATGGAACCCAGGACGAGACACATAGCTTCAGGAAAACTCGTTTAACTACCTACTAGTGGCTTTCAGCATCCATACCAAGATTCTCTACCGTGAAACCTACCAAAAAGATTTTAGGTATCTTTTTGTGATACGGTGGGTCATATTACAGTTCGACGTAGTTAGTACCTGCGCAATACTGGAGATCAGATGTTGTCCCATCTTATTTCAGACAAGTTTAGAGACCCTTTAAGCCAGGATAGAAAGAGAACTGCGGCTTGTGGAGCATGCTGTTTTGCCCTTGCAGCAATGGGGAGGGCGTTATCTTGCTGGAAGATTGATTCGAACACAGTGCCCAGATACGAGTGGATGACAGGTCTGACATCACAGATGCACGAAGCACACGTCATTATTCCCTGAACAACATGTTATATACATTACACTTACGATCTTCATTATTTCTCACGATAAATTAAAATGGCAGGTGTTATACTGACTCGTACGTTTCCGGATGCGAACATCGTCACTAATTCGTCCGGAATAAAGAACGCTTAGTTGTGTGTCTAACTTCATTCCCTTCTTTAATGTGAATTGCTGCAAGGAAATTATAATTATGTTATGATTATTTGTGCCTATTATTTAGGTTACACTATATAGTGAATAATTTTATTATATCATATTTATGGTGGCGGAAGGAATATTCTACCGAGACAGGTAGTTCAGGATATCAACTGATATCACTACAGTGCCTCTCACAGGTAGGTCCTAGAATTCGAGTCCCAATGATGGCAGGATTTTCATCATTACTTGTCAGCTAGGTCTGGAGGAAAATTCTAACAGCCGAGTCTGATTGATAATTTTCCGTTGTTTCTTCGATCAACACCAGGCGAATGCCAGAGAAGTACCCTAACAAACGGGCCATGAACCGCACGCGATCTTTCCTTCCTCTTCCTTGTCCTATACTCACCCCTTTGCTTATAAACAAACACACTATCACACATTAGGAGACAGCACGGCCACCTCCCGTGATAAAAACATGCTCCACACATACAGGATTAATTATCATAGCAGTTGACGCGCCCGGAAACATGGAATTATCAATGTGAAGAAGCACGCAGATACAAATAACTACAAAGAAAAATATATTTAATTACACCTTCGATGAGTACGACGGAGACGAGGCATAATGGACTCGAGAATGGATATAAGGAGGATACCTTAGATAGGCGTTTGTCAACTGCAGGAGATGTGACGTCAGAGTCGCCTTCCCCTCAATGAGAAGGCGCTCGGTGAAGCAGTGCGAGCAACGGGGGGGAGAGCGACAGTCTGCTGTCGCCTCCCACAAAAACCTTAGCAGTGGGCCTTTGTGGGTGTTTTAGGCAACAGACAACGTCATTGGGAAACCATCTACACCCTTGAATTTCCTTTCGGTTTGGGAAGAAAGGTTTCCTTTTGTAGATAACAGATGGCGAAGTGTTTAGTGAGTTTGAAAGAACTGCAATATGTTAAAATGTTCAGATGTATCCAAAATCCATAGCTTAGTGATCCAGAGAAATCTGCAAGATAAAAATAAATTCTGAGAAGTGATGTAGCCCGTAATCATGGAATGAGTAAAGTAACTTGCAGATTAAAGATTACGCAAAAGATACTGTAAATCACGAGGATTTACAACATTCTCAAACAAAACTTCACATCCAACATAATCAAACCTGCGTCCAAATTCTCTCACGTAACCCCTACCCGGTACCAATTTGTCATTTTATTGTTAACATGAATTATTGTTTTAGAACGGACTAATTAGTTATATTATATACCATTGTGTAAAATATTATTGGCCTAAAATGTTAAAACTGTCGTTTCTAAAATGGTTATCTAGTAGAAGAATGGAAGGGAAATTACAGTACTGGTTGTGATAAAGAGTCGGATATTGCTTTGAGTTGTTTAATAATGTATGGTATACGATTCTTCATAATGTTATTGAATCATAAAAATTATAAATAATAACAACAATTTAAAAAACGTAATTATCGATTTTCCGAGCGAACTTTTCCCCCCACTTCCGTACCATCATTGGAACACTGATTGCCCGCTGACGCGTCGGGCACTTCCTTTGCTCCGCGGCTCGGTTCGGAGCAGGAGAGCGAACTTCTGTGACGTCACAGAGCATTGAGTTGGCAAGCAATGCCTTAGACAATCTATTATTATTATTATTATTATTATTATTATTATTATTATTATTATTCGTGAGGGCACATGGGGTCAAGGTCGCAGTGATGTCTTATTCAAGTCAAGTCGCTCTTGCTCATTCCAGGCGCTCTTCATGCGTCCAGGTGGTAAACTTACATCGACCTGGACCGTCCATCGTCTGCTCAGTATACGGAGAACCTCGAAGACGTCACTTAGTGCAAGATACGATGGTTTCAGAATTATCAATATGCTATTTGTCTATTCTCACAGTTAATGAGAACATTTGTTTGTACTCTGTGCCGCAAGAGAAACGTAGGAATATGCAATGGGAGAGTAGGACTCGTAGAGTAACGACTAGCGCATTTGCATTCCACTGCTGACACGTGCTCGATCCCAGGCTCGATTCCATGTGCAATTTGTGGAGGCAAAGAGTTCGTGGCAGGTTTTCTCAGAGCCCACCCGTTTTCCCTGCATCTCATTCCACCACTTTCTTTATCACTTCATCGTCTTTATAACCATCACTTATTCATTAGATCTTCACTTTCGGGCCTGTATGAAGTAAGAAGTTGAATGGTCTCTAAATCACGATAAATACATAACAAAAATAATAAATTAAATAAAAAATAAATAAATAAATAAATAGAAGTGATTACACTATTTAATCTCAGAGACAATTCAACTAGTCACAGAAATCTTTTCCCTAAGACCAGAGCAATAAATGAATGATTGAATACAACCTGTTGTCGATGATCTATAATCTTCATATATCCTCAGTTAACCCTAAGTATACACAATTTTTGTCACAAAATCCATTCGAGTTACTCAACTTTACTGAGATACTCAAATAGATTTCCATCAGTGAAAAAACGACAAAGAACAACAAAACAAATTTTCCTTTTTACAAATTACAATCATCAATTAGAAAGCAGTAAATCTGTCATGAGAAGATAACTATCAAAATCCGTGACTTAATGAGCTCCACAGTGAATGATTCAATTTCTAGTTATTTTAGAAATATTTTTTTAAATTATATTTGCAACGCTGAGTTTAATACATTCATAAACAATCTGCAACACTGAGTTAAATGCACGAAACACTTGAGAAAAACAGTTTTGTCGCGAAAGGACAAAACCATAATTAACATGCTAGTTGGCCCAGCAAAATTACTCGTCACAACATCAAAGGGCCAGTATAATTACTGATTTTCGCCCTCCGGCCTTAATTCTATTTCCCTCAGATTTCACAATGTCGAAGTAATGATAAACAGGGTCAAAATGTACACCACGGACTTCTTGATAGTTACAAATGAATAATGAAGAGGCAGTGACTATGCACTATACCTACTTCATTCATATTAATTTTTCTAAAATCAGTTGATAACTTGTTCATTATGACTTTATAAGTACCTCAGTAGTTAAAATTCATAGGCCTATTTTAAAGGTAAAGTTTTTTTAAAGCTCTGGGTTACAATAATATTCGCATTGATGGAAGATGTGAATGAAGTATTCGATATATAATTTAATAATAAAACCAAACGTTTTGTACAGAAAGAATTTGAGAATTATATCTAAAACGTACTTATTCTGAGAAGTGGGACGTAAGTTAGGAGTGCACGTAGAAAGTTCGTATAAAAAAAATCAATTTAGAACAATTGATAGATTAAAACTTGATAGAAATAATATTTTCAGTAATTCGTTGTATCACCAATAACTAGAGATCTTTTACTTCCAGTAGAACAGAGTTCGCTTTTTGCGTAGAGGCATCGATGAAGTCCGAAGTATCAAATTCTTTTGAATGAAAATTTGTTCGAGCATATCCTTTGTATGACCACCTGCGACCCGTCTCGCGGCTCCCGGATGTAGAACTAATGCGATAAACTCAGCCCGGGATCGCTGTCAAATGTATTTGGTCGCATTTATCTTCCACGGATTTTACAGTCTGCGGGAATTTTTCATATGTGGCACCTCTTGCGGCCGGTTTCACTCTATGAATTTCACCTACGTATTTTGGAATTTAAGTTTAGAAATACAGTAAACTAACCGTGCATTAAGGATTGTGTTTTCACATTTTGTCCCTTGTAAATGTTGGAGATTCGAAGATGATTGTGATAAAATATTAAACGATCGTTTTCGAAGAATTCTTTACAAAACAAATGTTATTTGAGAGGCAAACGAAAATTATTTCCAGAATGAAAGTATGTTTTTCAGAAATGTAGAATATATTAGATTAGCTACTGAGGCGTAATTTAAATTTTTTAAAAGAATTCTTATTTGATTGTCTCTACCAACAAATTTGTCCCATCCATAACAAAAACAGAGTATAATATTCCTATGTATAATTCATTGTAAGTCCGTCAATGATAATCAATAGTTATCTTTTTAGAAGCTTGGGAAAATATTTCGGAAGACTTCACCATTTAAACGAGAAAAAAGAAAAGTAGAGAGCAATGGGCTACAATTCGTATTAATCTGACAAAAAACTAATACACTAAATAAAGATTTTTGTTTTTCCAGAACGGTCATCAAACATTTATGAAGTTCAATTGTTTCAGTCATATATGTTTCTGTTCACTTAATTCATAGTCGCAAATTTATTATCACCAATTCATTTGTGAATTTTGTATCATTGAAAGATATTATTTCTCTTGTACACTGGGTTACAAAAATATACTTATTTATGCTGTTTAATCTCGTGATTTTCACGATGAAAGCGAGGTATTAAACACACATTCATTGTTTCCGCACGCACTAACATCGATTTACTTTTTAGAAGGGTTGGCTTATGAATAACGATCTCCCACACAAACCTCTCTCTTGTCGTAGACGTCGTTACTCATCTGAGTGGCTACTAACTTAAAAGCAGGAGGCGCCGGCTGTGCTACGACGTCATTTCCAGTGCAGCGTTTGTAGCCACACCACGCGCTCTCTCACTGCATGCAGAACGCGCTACGACATATTTCCTTTCGGGTTAACTGCCTTCTTCTCCAGCTCGCGGGTTTTTCATCCGCCATTATTGATGATTACTCTCCTGCCGTTGTAACTCTTTTTTTTTGTTTTAACAACACCTAGCTCTATCACCATTTTACCAATTTGCATTTATTCGTAATCCCTTCTCAGGCGCTAACGTTACATGTTTTAGTGTCCCATTTACCTTTCTGACTTGTTTTCCCCATATTTTTTTCTTCCTATCTAATAAATTTTCATCTTCTTTTTCTGCCTAACCATAATCTGTTCTCACCATTATCCCGCTGAATCCGTCTTCTCGTTGTTTTTCTCAGATCTTTCTCTGCCGGTTTTCCTCTCTCCCATTTTGCTCTTCCTTGAAATTCCTCTCGCGGCGTGTGTTAGTTCGCCAACTCTCCTTCCGTTTCCTGACACGGCGCCTGGTTGCCTCGCCGCGCCTCGTTCCTCACTCACATCCACACACACACACACGCGCGCACACACAGACTGGCGCGGCGCGCAGCCCGTTTAACGCACGCAGGCGACATGGCTTCGCGCGAAGGCGAGGGCGAGCAGACGCCGGCCGCCGTAACTCTTCCTTCGCCCCGGGAGGCTCCGCACAGTAGGCCGAAAAACGCACACAGCGTGTGATAATTTAATTGCAGAGCGAGAAATTCAACTGCCGAATTATTAAAAATGCTGTACTTATTTTCACGATTTCCGTTTTTATTTGTATTATTTTTCCGAAAAATATTTCTGTCTACTTCAGAACTCGCAGAATTGGCAGACCGGGAGAGGTGGCTCAGTGCATCAACGGATGTCACTGCAGCGCCTCTGACCGGGAGGTCCTAGGTTCCCACTCCCCACAGCGGCAGGATTTTCTACACTAGCTTTTCAGCTAGGTCAAATTCAGTCGCTGTCTGGAGGAGAATTCTAGCGGCCGGCTGCTCTGATCGGTAGTTTTCCGTGTTGTTCCCGATCTATACCAGGCGAATGCCGGAGCAGTAACGTGCCACGTACCGCGCGCGATCTTCCTTCTCCTTCCTTGTCTTATCCTCTCCCCTTATACACACACGCACTCTAACATGCACTACACTACCACACATGCTGGGAGACCTGTTGGGAGCTTAAATTTTGTCCCGGCTAGGGCGGTGCCCCGATGGTAGAAGATACCTGGTCGGAAAAAAATCGTTAGTCGAAGGTAGGTGGGCGCTGGATCTCGCCATCCAGCGGGGGAAGATCACCGCCACACCCAATGAAAAAATCATGCACTACACCAATGGGACTGATTACCTCAATAGTTGTCGCGCCTGGAATCACTAACAACCAATCAATGTGGTTGGCAGGGGAGAGGAGGTGCCGTTGTCCAATCAGACTCTTCACATTATGATGACGTCACTGAAGAGTTGCCGATAGTTATTAAGAAAAAACTGAAAATCGAAGAGCGCCGTTACTTCTTTGGTCTTGAATTGTGTGTACGGTTCTGTTCCGTCTAATGTTGTGCGCTCTTATTGCGATTTTTTTCTTTCTACTGCTACTTTTGTGATATGATGCGAGAACGACCATACCATCAGTCGTGTCTGCCGCTCGAGTAACTGGTAGCGTCGCTTTACGTTACCCCTAACTGTCAAGTGGTTGGGCAGTATTATTCAGGCAATAAGTTATGCAAAACCGCTAGATTGATGGGTTTCCGGGCGCGCCAACTGCTATTATCATTAGCCCCATGAGTGTAGAGCTTATGTGGGGTGTGGCAATGTTCCTTCCACTCTGGAACGCGAAATCCAGCGCCGACCCACACATTAGCTTCCCGGTTTTCCTTCTCCAGGTATCTCCGCCAGAAGACACCGCCTGAGACGGGACAAGCTGTTGGCTCCCCTCCGACGCCTGTGGTAGTGTAGTGCGAATAAATGTGTGCTTCTGAAAGGAGACGAAGTAACAAGCATGACAAAGGAAAGGTCGCGTGGTCCTTGGAATGTTTGAGGGTACTGCTCCGGCATTCACCCGGTGTTGATTGGAGAAACCAAGTAAAATAAAAGATCAGAGAATCCGGCCGCTAGAATTCTCCTCCAGGCAGCGGTTGAGTCGGCCCCAGCTATGTATGTAGTGTCGGATATCCACCACCGTCGTCACTCGAGCACTGGAACCTCCCGGTCAGAGACGCTGCAACAGCAACAGCTGTTTCCTTGAGCCATTTCAGCCGCTCGAAACTGCTGGGTGCAGCAGCCTCCTCGCTTCTTTTCCTTTACCGTGGGAAACTACACACAGTGGGCCGAAACGTCTAAATGGCACATTTTTGATTACTTCATTGGCAGCGAATATATTGCTACCTGCAATTAATTAATCGCGAGACTTTTCTCATAAACATAATTTTTATATATAACAAGTTTTGCAAAACTGTTGAATGCAGCTGCTAACTGATTTCGAAGAACAGAAACACTGAAGCATTGCGTTCTCATTTTGAGAATCTAATGATTAGTCGTGAATACACTCAGTATGTATTACAATTATCAATACGATCTAAAATATTTGACTTAATTGTCAATAATTTTTAATGTAAGTCCATTTTAAGCACATTAAATACAGGTTTTGGCCTGTCTTTTGGTATAAATTTTATTTCTACGGCAATTAGATAATAATTAGCGATAGTAACCCGACCTTGTTCGTGCATATATTTCTCACAAATAGTTATTAGGAGCGAGAATATATTGTATAACGTGAATAAAGTAGAGAAATGTTATTCGGATCCGATTCCATTCTTCACTCTTAATGCACTCCCTGCCTAGCTCTCTTCGTCGAAACCTATTTTCAATTTGGACCCTCAGATACTCAAAGTCTCATTGCGCCATTGGAATGAATTAAAATGCATTATGTAGAACAGTACTGGTGATCCCAGAAATCATTTTTGCTGTTTTTTTCACATCGTTTTTGAGGTATTAGCAAAACTAAAAGCGCGAACACTTAAATTCTGCTTTTAGGATAATGAGATAGTGGAATGGGGAATTTTTACAAAATCTCACGTGGACAATGATACTTCTCTTATTTTGAAGGTCAAATGTGCAAAATTATGCTATCAATGTATTAAATGGCAAAATGTAGTTAAAAAAAGTAACATACATACAAACTTAATTGATGTCCGAAAAATATGCCACCTTTAAGTGAATACCCCATCCAAAGGTTTAGCTGTACCGGAGATTAGACAGAACAGAGAGCCAGAGGGAGCAGACATTATAAAAATAATTGAATGGGCTTTTATATCACGTAAATTACCAACTAAGATCACAAAACGACAGTAATTTTGATATCATATACTAACACCTCACTTTTATTAATGTAGATGAAAAGTGATACTGCTACGAAAGACCACGAGTTAAAGAAATATCTTTTCTTCGCTACTACCCCTATACAGTATATATGCAATATAGAACCGATATAACTTTTATCTACATGATTCATTCTATGTACATTAAAGTACACTTTTTATTTATTTAGTAAAAAACAGTAAAAAACTGTATGTGACTTATGGGGGAGAAAATCATCTGCACACGCTTTCTTGAATTTCAAAATCCCTTCCCAACAATTTAACTATTAATAGTTGAAAGATGAAAAAAATATTAGTAATAATAATAATAATAATAATAATAATAATAATAACAATAAATTTAAAAAAGCGAGCGATTAACGTTTCAAAAACTAGATATTTTCGTTTCCGAGTCATAGAAAACTTTTTTCTAACGGTAAACGAACTGCAGATTTCATTTTTTAGTATTGCTAACAAAATAGAAACTCACCTTCAGCTCTACTACCACTACAAGCAAAAGGAAAGCTCAACAAAACGTGCGCATAGCCAAGCTACATTTACTTCCAGAAGCAAATCAAGGGGCCATCTCAGCATTTGCTCAATGGATCAGCGACACTGGACAAAAACCCGATCCAGATGGGGGAAAACCCGATCGAGATGGGGAAATCCCGATCGAGATGGGGAAAACCCGATGGAAATGGAGGGAAAACCCCATCTAGATGGGGTTCCCCGATACCTTATACTCAGAATTTAATTTTTCTGTTCCCCGCGGCTTTCGGCCTACTTTGGGCCAGTGTCCTTTTACTAGTGTCCCTCTGGGCGTGCAGGGCGTCCGAGGCGTCGCATTCAGGGGATTTTAGCACCAGAAGGTTGGTAGTGTTTTCCGAGTGGCGCTGTTCTTTATTTAACGCCCCGCTGGCGACGGGCGAGAACGATCGTCTGGCGGCCGATAGGAAGTAGAGGGCAATGGGAAACTTAGTGGTTGTTTTTCTTCGGAGAATCCTTCCAAGTCGCAAACAAACGGAAATTGTTTGTGGAAGTTGGTTGTTTGAAATACATCTTTGTAGATTTTTCAAAGAGACGTTACTCTTTTAGTTTTGTTTCAATTTGGTATCATTCTAAATTTAAAAAAATGTTTTAATAAATTATAGACTTCAACAGAAGAGCGACTATTTTCCCCCATTTTTCCTAACATTCGATGTAAGTTACATCAATTCCTTGTAAGCATTTTATTGGGTTGTCTTCTACAGTTTATGCGACATTCCGATGGCTATTCGCTAAAATGTTTAAGAGATGTTACACTAATTAAGGGGAAATACAAGAAAAAATACAACTTATGATAGCGATTAGTTATGTAGCGTATTCACACATTTTGAAAAGTTGTTATTTTTCCTTTCCAATTTAATGAAGCATGGCAAAGTTGGCGCAACACATTCCAGCAATAGTTATTTCGGGAATAATATATTAATTTTGAATTTTAAATCAAGCTTTCCTGGCGTATTTGATGAAAATCATTGAATTTCTGAGTGAATTGGATGAGGGAGGTGTCGATAAATTATATACCACTATAAAATTTCAGTGAAAATTCCATTTTCTTCTTTTGTAGAAGGTTCAAATACCTTTCATGTTAATATTTTCCGTCCTATTTAATCTCCTATATTTTCTTAGATAAATTCTCAATACCCCGCCAAATCTGTCTCAAAACTTAAAAAAGGGAAATAGAAAATAAGTCACATCAGGGCTACTAGAATGGAGACGAAGAAACTTTTATAAGTTGATGATGAGAGAAATAATTTATAGAAGATAAAATTGATGGAAAAATTATTTTATACAACCTACCTTCCTGCCTAAGAATAAAGTAAAGTGTACCGAATCAATAAATTATTATTTAGATTTAGTGAAATGTATTAATATTAACTGTAGTGAACATGTACTAATGTACATATATGCATTACAGAGTTTCCAAATTGTTCAATGCGTAGGAAGTAAGTCGGTAAAGTAAGTTCAATGTGTAAGTAAGCCGTGATAAATAATCAGACAACCGTTCGCCGAAAGGTAGAAATTTCTTTCATATGATATTTCAGAACGTGATCTTGAACGATCTGAAAGGTGCACTGGGGAAAGATCCACAGGTAAATAAATGTTTCTCCTTTTCGACGGTGCTTGCTTTTATTCCATCGTGGGGACCTAATTCGCTGACTCAGAATAAGATGTCACCACGTCCTCCTGCAGCAAAGAGAGCAGAGGGCGAAGAGCGGAGATCACAGAGTGGAACAGGGAACAAAGCAAAGAGCAGAGCGCGTTTCTTGTTTTCCGCAAGCTGGCAACAGCGACGCCACTCAGGCTGCAATGCCATCTGCGCGAGGCTCGACCATGGTGGTGGAGGGAGAGTAATGGTTCTTAATTTCCACGCGTAACAAGTACGCTAAAATATGAAGAAACCTCTGAACCAGAGAAATAAGATTTTTAGGAAGAAAAGTGCCTGAGAGGAGGTGTAATATTTTCTTGAAGAGAGATAAAATGAAACGCGTATTTTTGCCATTGGCGAACACTATACCCTTTTGTTTCATTTAAGTAATATGGAATGTAATAAAAAATTCTACGCTAGAACAGAAGGAAGAAAGATATTGCTCGTAAATAAGGAGTAAGAAAAAAGAAAGAATACGTATTACTCCGTTATTTTCAGGCTTCTCGTAATAAAGTTTTATGTGCTTATTAATTGCGACTGAAAAAATATTTTTTTAAAAACTTTTGTCATTAACTCCAGATTTTTAGTTATAAGAGCAGTATGTATGTAGTGATATATTGTCTATGTAGTTACTAGAGAAACCCGACATACGTTGTTCTCACCTTCATCTCCCTCTTTCTCTTTCCTCTCTTTCTCTCTCCGTCTCTCTCTCCGTTCTCTTCCCGTCTGTCTCTCTCTCTCCTTCTCTCTCCGTTTCTCTCTCTGTTCCTGTTTCAGTCTGTCTCTCTCGGTCCCACTCATTCACATTTAGTTGCAGATTCTGCACGTTTCTGAGGAGGTGGGGTAATATTTCAAAACTTTAGTTGTGTTCCTAGTAATGCCCTAGAACGCTTCGTCGAGGAGTTATTTAACGATATAGATTCAAAAAATCCTGCCGAGTGTGTTGTGGGTTGCATTTGACATGAAAATTTATTTTTGTTGTACAATGCCATTAGAGATAATTAAAATTGGTCTAACCGTTCTTGATTTATAAATGCTGTAACGCGCCCGACTTTTGAACAGTAACTCTGATGGTAAATTTAAATAAATTAGCGGACAACTAGCATGACCAAAATTGTATTTTTGGATGATTTGTCGATAGAAAACCAAAGATCTGTGAAGAAACGGATTAAACGTGGCTTCATGCGAACATATTTTGGATAATTGAGGGATGTAATATCTAAGAGTTCTCTTAACATCTTTTCCGGAAAGAGATCGATGATAAAGGAACGAAAATAATTTCTGTGTGACTTTGAACAAGACCATTTAGACAAGTTAAAAGTGACAGAAGAAATTAATAAGCAGATGAATCGCAAAAATCAAAGACACCGGCCTTCGCACAGTGACAATATTTACAAAATAACAAGCTATTTTATCTGTGAGTTTTAAATGTAAGACTCAGACCAAGATACACAAGTCGGACTAGGTAATTATTGAAAACAAATGAACCGAAAGAGACGAAATTATTTGCTGCGTTTTGATACCTAAATTGGTTCTCATTACCTTGTTTTAATTAATTCAGTAGAAAACGACCTGAAGCAATAATAACACGATTATATTTTCGTACTGTTTTTAAAAAAGAATTAAAATCTGCAATTTTCTTTAACTAATGAACGTTTGTAACTAATTCTTTGCAATAATTTGATAGAAAAAGTTCTATTAATATTTTAAAACCACAACAATTCGTTCTCATGTGCAATTGAAGACCACAAATGCATCTAATAAATGTATAATTTTTTAAATCTTTTCGTTGCTTAAGTATTGCATTTTTTACTCGTATTATTCCAAATATCTGATCTCAATGTAAATAAATTTCGCATACGGCTTAGTTAGCTACAATATTAAAACTAAATTCAGATTATTTTTTTTATTTATTGAGCTAATTTATGTGAAAAGTATTTTTTGGTATATCAGCATTTTAAACGACCTTTTCTGTTGCAAGAAATCGTTCATAATGGGGCATTTTACGGCACAAATCATGAAGTATTAGACTTTGCGGCACGAACGATTGCGTCATCACACATTCAGCCAATCGCAGCGAGAGAATCGTGGGATGGCAAAAGTAAACGGAACAGTCGACCACCGTTTTCCCGCACAGATGTCAACAATGTTATCTTGAATTTTCTTTCCAGAGGGCATTTGATATCAAATACCCGAAACGTCACAAGAACGTTGTTTCGCGAAATTAATTTTGATTCTCTTAAAAATTTATAATGCTGTTATATAAAAGAAAGGTATATGAAACTCATTTATAATGTTGCTTTATTGTATTTGTGCAAATCTGAAAACCCGCTCCTAACGTCACTCGTTTTCAAAACATGTTCTTATGCAATAAAGTTTAACATTATAAACTAATTGTATAAACTACTATTCTTCATTCTATGTGTATCGAATGCATTTCATTCCATGTGAAAATCCTTCCACGCTCAAGCATTGAAATATACCATTAGATGTTTTATGGTCAATGAATTTCCCGATTAATGACTTTTTATTGTTTGAGTGTTTTCAGAATTATAAATTAATTCGTTAGTATAATTATGTAGTGAACACAAATAATACAAAATCTTCTAACATTTTCCCATATTTTGACATTAAAAATTGGCAACTTAATGAAGTTTACTTAAATCACCATTTTAATTATTACGCATGATTGCGTAAAATGTATTGCTATATGTTAATTCCGTATGGCTGTGTCAATATTTTCAGTAATGGAACAATGTTTCTTCCGTTAAAGATATCTACATTGTCCGCATCGATTATCGTTCGTGTCGCCTCTACGACACTTAGAACTGCCGCCGTGAGAAAAGAACTCCTGGTCGTCGAAGTTCTTGGAAGAAAGTTGCAAGGAAGGAAGGCTTGAACTTGTCTGGAACAGATGTAACGGACGATGCGGAAGTTTGATAAAGATCGATTTTTACTCCAACATCGACGCTGGGTCTTCACGTATTCTTTTAAAAAGTATTTAGAGTTGGTTTGGGAGAGAAATCTGATATTTGATATTTTCTTCTAGAAACTTGATGTGATCGTATCTAATTTATTTTATCTACTTTTGTGTGCCTACGCTAACGGTGTGCTAATGCCAAACAGTGCACCCTTTCGGTTTTATTATGATTTATTATTTTATATTTTTTATTTATCATAATGAAACGCGTTTTCTTTTGGATTCATATTAACCCCTTTTCAACCAGGATTATAAGAAAACAAAAATTAAAAATTTAATTATAACTTGAAACATTTATTAAAATTATTAACTGTTAATCACTTTACAATGTTTGGTACAAACACTAATATCGCAAAATGATATCAGTGCAAACATTTATTAAGAACTCTAATTGTAGATTTTTTAAATATTTGATGCTTATGCAAAATAAATAAAACGAAGGAATGTCATTTTTGTTGGAACTAACACATTCAGTGTTTATCTGTTGATTAAGGTTCTATAAAATGAAATAAATAATGACTCTGAGGTTGTCGTAGATAAAATATTGAAAGATTTCTTTTTGTTGTCCCAATCAATCTTGCTTCTTTAGGGGCTATAATGTAGCCGATTATATAAACAAGACATTAAATATGACTACTCTTATTACGTAAGAGAAAACATTGGAAAGCTCCCAAGAAGATGCAGCTTTCCAACGAAATTATTGTAATAGTTACTATAGTCATAATTTAAACTCTCAGTGGGAAATATATTGTAAAGACGAAATCTTTGCTTTTCCTTTCAGTCATCTAATGTGACAAAATTTTACCGACGTTCCGAAAATAACTTTGTACCGAGGTTTACATTTACATTCAACACCCGTGAAACCTTTGTATGTTTTTGACATTTTCTACTTGTTTTAGACTTGATATTTTACCTTTCAAATTATGGACTCTGTAGAATATTAATTTAACATGGTAAGTTTAATAAGATCTGAAAAACATATTAACATATTACGAATTCATCGAAAAAGACTTGTTGAGAGCGAATTCAACTGCAGAGTAAATGATGGGCGTTGTATTACAATGTATTAAATTAATTAGATAAGTTGTGAATGCGGGTACACGCGCTAGCTACTGTGAGTGATTTCAGAGTTGTCTTCATGAAGTTAGTGCAGATTCCCATAGTGACAACAATTGCTGCTGTTATTTATCAGTTCCTTAGCATATGAATATGAAAATGATAATAATTTCCTGGACTGAACATCGCAAATAATTTTCTTATGCATTGGGTACTCTGGCTGAGCATTCAGTTCTCTGGCTGAGCATTCAGTTCTCTGGTTGTGCATTAGGTTCTCTAACGGTGCTTTTAGTAAGGAGAATATCATCTTCCTTCACAAAATCGCTTCTCCTTCTAAAGAAGAGTTATTATTGTAAGATAGATTTCTACTCTTAGCATGAACATGTAAATGGTGAAGTTAAAAACAGTTGTCAGAATGACAATTCTTTTTGTATATAAGGAATACACTCTGTGATGCCACAGTATGTTTTCTCATTCTTTCAACGAAAAATACACATGTATATCCAGGCCATAATACGTACCGCAGAAAGTAAGTTTTCCTATTTTGTGCAATAAAAGACAACATAGTTATAAGCAAAAGTTTATTGACAACAGATTCAGCAATGTTTGATCTATATTTCGTCAGTCCCCAAGCGAATGAATTTTGTATCCCGGTCTCATACATGTGTGCCGCCTGCGAATGGAACAAGCTTGATACAGTCGTCTTAAGCTCTTCGTCGTTGTGAAAACGCTGACAAGATGACAGGAATGCATTCAGGTTCGGGAAAAGATGATAATCGCAGAATGCCAGAAAAGGACTGTTTGGGGGATGATAAAACAGCTCCCAGCCGAATTGCTACATAAAAGTTCCCACAGACCAACACGGAAGATCCGCAGCCTACGCGGATTGGCAGCAGCGGAAGTTTCGCGTCACGTGTTGCCTTATGAGCACGTTCAGACCTGCGCGGCAGGCGAGCGTCGTGACAACGGGTTGATAGCGTTTAATCGGCGGCGAAATTTGTAACGCGGTCAGACGCGTTTCTTCCGCTGCAGCTCAAATTTCGAGGAAGTCCGCCTGTGTTCGGGAGTCTTCGCTCTCCTCTGAGTCGAGCGACCTTGCCAACCGTCACCAATCGCTGACTCATAATTGACGCTCCGGTGTCAACGGTCCCGCGAATTCCGCGGCGTCTAGCTCGGAACTTTCCGCGCCGCACCCGCTGCGGATCTACCGCGCCGGTCTGTGGGAGCCTTAACGGTTGCTGTTTGCCGCGCCGTATGTGGTCAAGCATTGTTATGGAGCAGGGCAGTAAGCACGGCCGTAAGAGCATGCCAATACCTGCAGTAAGCATGCCAGTAAGAACTGACGATTAATTTTCGATCGGTGCGATGCGCTATGCATTAGGGAACTTCATCGCAAGCCGAACCTTGCAGGCGGCGGGAGAACGAGTAAGCGCCGCCATTTCGGGTAACTGCTACCGCTGTATTGGCACCCTTGACCAGTCCGGTCGGCACATGATTGATTCGTCCATCTGTTACGCATGTGCGATTTCCCCGTCTAAAGCGTGCACTTTCAAAGCAAAAAGATAGGGACACTTACTTTCTCGGTGCTCTCCGTATCGCCTTAAGGAAACCCTATCAGGGTGGGGATCTGTCCGAAAAGTAGTTAAGTAACAAGAGCGTACTAACTGTGGGGAAGTGGGTCGGTTTTAGTGTCATACAAAAACAAACCTCTTGAGTTCCAACGAAGACTTCGAGAAGAAAGGACTGCTCTTTCTATTGGTACTGACAACTACGGGGGTGAGTATTATAGCTGCCAGATGGGAGAGTTCACGTGACTGGGCTGCAGGGCGGGTCGCAAGCCGTGCGGGAACCATTCCTTGCAACATCAGGAGTCGATGGTTGCTGCAAGTGCTGTGCGCCTTGCGACGGAACAGGGTATTCCCAAGACTAATTATTAAACCACTCTGTACGTCACCAAAAGCTACATTTTTGCATAGTAGTAAATAAATGTCCCTGTAGTGTTTCTTGAGACCCTTTTGTTTTATTGTCATCAGATTCTAGTATTCATCAAATGACTATTTGTACCAACCAGTTGAAACTTTTCCATGATCAATTCAATCCACTTTGTTTATTGTACTGCATTCATGTAATATCAGTGGCACGCACAAGGAGTGGCTCCTATTGCTCCCTCAAAAGCGAATGCTACATATTTACAACTATAGATTTCACTAATTTTCTATACTAATGGAATTCATTAAGTATATCGATTGTTAATGTATTATATATTAACTATGGATCAATAAATAAAAATATAGTTTATATTCAGCATAAACAAAATACTCTTTATGAGAAAACCTCAAGTCGGTTGGACATTATAGCTGTAGTCCCGCCCCGAAAAAAATCTTGGGCGCTCCTATGAATAATACCGATAAAAATACAGTTGTAATACTAGTTATATACAAGTTGTATGTCGTAAGATTGATAAAGAGTAAATGGTAGACGCTGTTCAAGTTTGCGAACCGAAGTTGCAAGTTTGAGATCCGAGATTGTTACTTGCGAACCGAAGTTTGTAAACCGAGGCGCACCAAGACTGTTATTTGTGTTTTCGGGCGTGTGTCGTTCAGTATCTTTCGTAATATCATTTTCATCTAAGAAAAAACATAGCCTAAAAAACCAAACAGATGTCTTGAGAAAAGTGAACTCATATGCCACCTTTTGCAACTACTCAATCGTATGGATTCCAGAGAACGGTGGACTTAAATCCTTAAAGGACACAGGCCGTTAATAGTGATTTTGGGATCCTCTATTTGGTTAAGTCTATATTACTGTTCAGTATTATGAAAATGTAAATCCAATCGTAAATATTCTTGTACAGCAACGCCTAGCGAAAATATACTCCATTATAAGAAATGCACGAATAGCAGGATTCGCACCCAGAGAGCATAACGAATCCACTTGGAGCGAAGTGCCGGAGGGCCGGGCAGGCAGGGGAGATGTGCGGGTGGGGTGAGGAACTCGCCCCTCTGGAGATGGCCGAAAGTTTCTCTGCAGGAGACTGAGGTGGGGAGGAGCGGCGAGAGTGGGACAGAGATAGATTGTTGGTTGGTTGTTAGTGATTCCGGACACGTCAACTACTGAGGTCTGTAGTCCTGTAAATGTAGCGCGTGTTTTTCATCGAGAGGTGGCAATGATCTTTCCCCGCTGGATGGCGAGATTTAGGGCCGACCTACTGTCGGCTAGCGGGGTTTCCCACAACGAGGTATCTCCCACCAGCTGGGCACTGCCTCAGCTGGGATAAGCTCTAATCTCCCGACCGGTCTCCCGGCATCTGTGGTAGTGTAGTGCATGTTAGTGTGTGTGTAAGCGGTGATAGGCTAAAGAAGAGGAAGGAATGATCGCGTGCGATCTGTGGCCCATTTGTGAGGGTACTGCTCCGGAATTCGTTTGGTGTTGAGCGGAGAAACCACGGAAAACTACGGAACAGAGCAGTCGGCCGCTAGAATTTCCCCCCCGACAGCGACCAAATTCGACGTAGCTGACAAGCTAGTGTCGAAAATCCCCAAACTCGAACCTAGGATTCTCCCGGTCAGAGGCATTGCAGTGACGTCAGTTGACGCACTGAGCCACCTGTTCCGGTACAGAGATGGGAATAAAGGACCTTGCACTCTGGCCATTGTTTATTAAGATTTGCACGTGCCAGTAACTCCAGGACGAACTATAGAGTTAAATGGCGAGGGTGATTGTTTTAAAAACAGGAATGACAAGATGGCTTTATGTAAAGAGAAAGCTTTTATTCAAGGTAGTTAGGTAAAGAAAATAATTCTGATAGTCGTTTTTACATTAAAAATATTAAGTATGTTTTTCATAGTAGAGTTTGAGTTTTTTATGAAGGTCTAACGAAAAGGAAACAGATAGGACCATGAAAAGTACCCTCATCCTGAGTATACGAACACATATTTTTCTACAACTACATAAAATAGAATGTTAGGAAAACATTCGGGTTTAGCGACTCCGGCGTGTAATTTTACGTTGACATTTTTATTGGAGAGAAGCAAGTTCATAATTAAAAAAAATTTTAAATGCAATACAGTTGCTTGGCCCATGTATTCTCATGCACAGAGCGTTACAGGAGAAAGTATCAATTTAAGTATTTAAAAAATTATATTTCATTACATAAAGTTCAAATATCGTCAATCGTGTGAATATTACAGATTCACATGATCCTCCGAGATTCAGTATCGTAGTAATCAACTGTTTTTTACCAATGTGGGTGCTCAATAAAAATGTGTTTCCCTAGAATTCTTTCACGATAATCGAGAAGCATAGAAATAGTGTCAATAGATTTGTTTTCTCAAGTAGAACCAAATTAACTATGTATTGCCCGTAGATGCCTTAAAACTATCCACCAAACGAGTTTTTGATAAAAAGCGTCTAAACACTTTTTGGTCATTTTCTTTAAGAGTACAAAACCATGGTCTATTCCAAACCGGTAAACCAATATGCGACAAATTACTTCTTATTTATCCCGAATGGTACTCAGGAATTGGTTTAACTGTAAACGACACACGAAAGATAAGATGAAGAATGAAGGCAGATAAGGATTATTATGGAATTAGACTAATAGGATCGCATTGGAAACGTCTATATGTATTGTCGTGCCGTTGATAGGCAAGACCAACTCCCAATTATCCAAGCAATGCAATTTCGTATAAGAACTTATAAATGTTTTTAAAATATATTACTAGGTATTGTAATACAATAACTTGCTTGAAAAGTAAGCTTCAAATTAGAATTCATTATCCCTTTTCTAATTGTGTTGCTGATCGTTTGCTAAGTGTACGCGACTACGTACGTTAAAATTATCTCGAGGGACTGATTAAGGGTTGAATTTGTATATTTTAACATGCATTGCCATTGCGCATACGAGTGACTTAGCAATTACAGAAACTTCTCCTGTAAGTCAGAGACACATGTTTAACTTTCATTGTACCACTTGTGCACAACGTTGTTAATTTTTGTACGCAATGTTTCTATAATTGAGTGCCAAGTTTTTGAAGGAGAGGGAGTTAAATCGAATAGCTCAAGTACTCACAAAATAATATATTTGATTTGATTTAATTATTGCCAAAAAGCCGTAACCAATGTTTGTGAAGGAGCTAATTACATGCTGCTCACGTTTCCTTGAACTCCAGAATCCCTCCTCTTTTCTTCCTTTTACTGAAGTTGATGAGTAAAAGGACCAACAAAGCGTCGTTAACAAACATTAAAAACTATAAAATTTTGCTCCCAAGTAACAATTTGTCTTCATCGGAGAATACATTACAGATGTGATTTTATATTATTATTATTATTATTATTATTATTATTATTATTATTATTATTATAATATTATTATTATTATTAAAAATAACAAAAAAGAAAAGAATCTCCGCCCCCTAATCTTACTACTGCTACCACAGCTCAACAAAACATGCGGATTTATTTCTAGAAGCAAAACAAGGGCCATTTCAACATTTGATTAAAGGATCAAGAAAAAAGTGGACAAAAACCTGAGATGGAATTTCTACGACTAATTTCAATTCTCAATGTACCTAGTATTCTGTACGTGGAACCAATAATTATTGATAAATGAATTATTTACTCTTAATAGATGATTCAAAATGTATCGAGAATGTGAGGTAGAAGTTTTGAACAACTTTTGAGGAAAAAATGATTTAAATCTAATCAACCTTTTCCATTGAAAGTAAATAGTCAAATCATGAAGAAAAACTCCAAAAAATATAGTTCATGAAAATAGCTAGAAATGTAAGTAATCTAAGTAGTAAATAAGGGTATCTAGGAGATAATAACATTTCTGTTAGGAAGTATTAACAAATTTCCGTCTTTCCTGTGTAGGTCTATCGAACAATTGGAAACAACATAACTCAGACTTCTTTCCTTCATTACAGCTGCATTTAATTGCGGAACAGGGCGCTCCTTTCGACACATGCATTGTTATTAACGTGTTAACTAGAAAAGTATAAGAATTTAATTGGTGCATATCAAATATGTTCCAATTCATGTAAGTTTAAAACGTTGATTAGATGTAATTTTACATGATACATAATGACTTGCTCTTGAAATTCTGGGAACATAAAACCAGGAGGTCGAGAAATAATACGAAATTTCGTTTAAGTTTTTAACCAGCTCTTAATAAACGCAATTTCACCGACAAATCCGTATACTTTCTCAGCAGCAGCTGTAGAACTTGGTTTTACTTGGTTTTCACCATGAAACCGTACCGCTGTGTATGCGCATCTCTAACTAGCCACAAAATGGACGTAGCTGCGCAACTGTGTAAATACGTATATTGTGGTTAAACTTCATACGGTTAGTGCCCGTAACGCCTTAGGGTAGACTGTACGCATAGTGTGATGTCGTGGGAATACACAATAATCACAGACACGAGCTTCAATGATAAATATGTACAGGTTTATTCACAATATGTACAGTAATAATTGAAGTTACTCAGCTCTGGTAGATCTTTACTTCCCTGATCGCAGGAGCGATCGTTAAAAATGAATAACTGACTCGTGGCCCGCGCCACTCCTCAGAGAGCCTCCCGCACACAGCAGACAGCTCCGGCGACTTCAGTCACCCGTGGATATAGTCCACAACGGCGTTCCAACACATGGGTTGCCGCACGAGCCTAGCTCGGCTCCGCACCGCCCTGGGCGCAAGTTTTTGTGCCTTCGCACGAGGGTTCCCACTCAGCTCAACAAACCCCGCCCCCGCGCTCCGCGTTCGCTCTTATATAGCTACCACCCACGTGACCTGAAACGTCACTGGGTTTTGCACACGGCCCGCACTCGTCGCTTTGCCAGGCATTTTTGGACATCCATTTCCATGGATACCAAGAATTTGTCACGCGGCACGCGGCAAAAATGCGCTGTCCCGCACTTTGGGCATCCCTTTCCCTAGCTCTTAGGATTTCTCAGAATACCTCGGCGTGTCACATCCTGCCTGGCCCCTGGCGTCTAATCCTCTGCCGCCGCACCATTGTGGCGGTTGCTAGCTGTAGTCCTACAATACGTTACAATAGCCTCTGTGCTCCGCGTGTTGCTCGTACGTCTCATTATTATTCAACTATGATGATTCTGCACTTTAATTCTGCCACTTGTTTCTAGTTGAAGAATATTGTATTTGTAGATATTCTGGAGGCACGGCGTATGATATATGATAAATGTATACAGTACTGTGTGATGTAGTACATATTCTTTTTTTACATTTTTGAATGTCTTACATTTTATTAAATCACCGATAGACTACCTTTTCTAGGACAAAAGACCAATAAGAGGACGAAAGGTTAAACGGTAATACAACAGATACATTGATTTAATATACTCTCATAACCTTTTTCACGATTTTTAAAGTCTACATTACTTATCTTGTTTTCTGCGTTGCATTATTTTTGAGAGGATTTTTTGGACTAGATGTGAAATGTGTCCCATTGAGTGGCGCGAGTATTTCTTGTTATATATGAAAAGTATTTGTGGTACAGGGTTAATTTTATAAGCTGGCACCGTCGACTAATTACTTTTTGCATGTAAAATTGTTACTTTGTGCTTCATTAACGATCTGAGAACTGCGGCATTTATTTACAAGAATTACTCCTGGAAGTTCCGATAATTAAGCATGTGAATATCAATTAGCATTGTGCTTAGTTTGCGCGAAATTACTAGTTCCGCTATTGACGAGAAGTAATCTTTTAAACGGAAATAGGGTGGTGGCTGACGGATGACGCTTCGTTTATTTCAAAATGGTCTCCACTGGCCTGAAAATGAGAAGTAAATTGAGTTTTTACACCGATTGGTTTATTTTGGAAGGCAATAATTAATTAGATTATCATTAATGAAAATATTCGTCATTTTGAACTGCCTCCATTTAGTGTGGTAATGGAAGGAAATCTGTCAGTAGCAGTAGCAAACGATGCGCCAGATATCTGGAACAAATCACTGTTAATGTTCTCACAATTAATTATGCATCGGTTTTGTGACTGGTTGACCTCATTCATGTAATTCAAAATTAAATCGACTCTATAATATTAATGAAACAATGAAAATTCTAAACTACATTAATTTACCGTGATTTCCACGTTACAGACATGCCAATGAAGGAGCATATAAATCTGAAACATTGAACTTTCACAATGTCTCTGTAGAAAATCAAATGGCTACGTTCATGAATTTATTAAGTAAATCTTTAATTGCACTTTACGGCGAGAAGCAGGAATAGTAATCAAATATTCATCTTCACTTTGCAAAATACATTATCTCCAGCCGTATTTCTTCATACAGTCAACACTTAAAACAATGCAAAATAAGTTACGACAGTATTATTACTACCTTGGATTGCAGAGCAATTCTAGATTCTTCTTCGACCTTCTCGCGTTTTGCAAAATAACTTCTCCATTCATTCCAATCTTCGGTGATTGATAATACAATGCGTCTATTCGCAAACTTAGCGGATTTTGAACAGATGTCTCTCGGGCGATGATGGGTCGATCACCCGGGACCGTCCGGTTTCACTGCCCTTAACGCGACCGGGCGGCAGATTCCCACGGAACTCCTTTAGTTCTCATCGCATATTGATTATCAACATTCCCCTTGCCCTACCGTTCTTAGCATGACTTGCCCTACCGTTCTTAACAACTAAAACGGCTGTGTTAGCGTTGATTGATTGATTTTTTCGTGTTTCTGGGCCTGGGTCAACTGCTTTGGTCATTAGTCCCGTGAGTGTAGTGCATGTTTTTTCTCGGGAGATGGCGGTGATCTTCCCCCGCTGGACGGCGAGATCCAGTGCCGACCTACCGTTGGCTAGTGGGGTTTCTCCCTAACCAGGACTCTCCCACCAATGGGGCACCGCCCCGGCAGGGACAAACACTAAGCTCCCGACCGGTCTCCCGGGATATGTGGTAGAGTAGTGCATGCTGATGTAAGTGTGTGCGTAAGAGGATAGGATAGGAGAAGGAAGAGGAAGAAAAGATCGCGCGCGGTCTGTGACCCGTTTGTTAGGGTACTGCTCCGGCATTCGTCTGGTGTTGATCGGAGAAACCACGGAAAACTACCGATCAGAGCAGCCGGCAGCTAGAATTCTCCTCCGGACAGCGACTGAATTCGACCTAGCTGAAGAGCTAGTGTCGAAAATCCTGCCGCCGTCAGGACTCGAACCTAGGACCTCCCGGTGAGAGGCGCTGCAGTGACATCAGTTGATTGTTAACGTTGGAAATTCAGTATTTAGTTGGATTTCGACTTTCGAAAGTGTTGTATGGAGCTACTTGATTCACTCTAAAATGAGTGTTTTTGTAAAACTATTTCGTGAAATATCGAGGCAGAAGAAAGTTTCGTAACAAATTCAAGAGGAAATTACCTAGTGCGCCGGTGTCTCATACAAACGCAGTGAGAACCTGTATAAAAATCGAATTTATATGGATAGGAAAGACGTGTTTTGATAGAAATTAAAGAAATAAAGAACAGTTCCATCGGTCATCCAGATGTGACTTTGGAGACTCAGTCAGTAAGTGCGTGTGTGTAAAGAAACTCCTAGAAAGGCCACAAAAATTTTACATCGTCGACCTTTCAAATTAACAGGTATGCAGGAATTTCAACCACGTGACATACATCTCTGTTGCACTTTTCCTAGTTTACGGAATGTTTACGTTGGACAGTTGGATCCTGATATAATTTGTTTTAGTGGTGAAGCGTTTTTCTCATTGAGGAGTTATATAAATGGTCAAAAGACCTGTAGTTAACAACTTGACACAGAAAATCCAGTTTCCCCTCGAAACGGTATTGCACAACTATAAAATCGGTTTGTGGTGAGGTATTAGTACTCGCCAAATTATTAGACCTTTATTTCTACACAGACTTACATCACAGCGACACATAAATATTTTAGGAACTTTCATTCAAGAGATTACTGATGAAGAAAAACTCTACGGTTCTTTCAACAAGATTCTGCCACTGCCTATACAACAATAATTTATCTTAAATTTATATAAATATTCGCCGATGAGTCCTTACTCGTGGACGTGGGACAGCAAGATTTCCCGATCTCACCCTCTGATTATTTTTTGTGGGTTTTATTAAAGGACGTAGTTTTACAAAACCAATTCTAATACATTGCGGGGCTTCAAGAGAATCGAGAAAAATCTCCAACTGCATTAAATGTGAGTCGAAACAGGTTGGTGCCAGAAGTGTCTAGAAGCAAGCGGTGAGCATTTACATCATCTCCTGCCAGCAAAAGTGGGTTAGGATAACTGATGTCACTGCAGTACCTCTGACCGGGATGTCCTGGGGTTCGAGTCCCGATGGTGACAGGATTTTGAACACTAGCTAGACAGCTGGGTCAGTGGCGAATCCTGAACATTATTTTAAGTTAACCGTACTTTATAGAAGCTACCTCTGTCATTCGTTTATTTTGAGCTTTTATGAAATCCCAATACTATGAAATTCCGTCCTTAATAATTATTCTAAGACAATTACACAAAGCACTAACTTTTAGATCATTAACACATTCCATTTTACAAAAACTTGAGAAAAACGTAACTTACGAACGACCAGAGGTGTGTTCACCGCAATATTTGGCGATGCCTACCGACCGTCCAGACGCGCATCCTCCCCTCACCCCGCTCTGAAAACACGAGAGGCCCTAAGTTATCGCGGCTGACATGCGGTGCCTTCGCCTCCGCTAGCGAATTCTCTGAACAGCATTAAGAACTGTTTGAAACTTCTCACTCTACCGCTCTTCTTAGCGCTTACGGATGAGAAAGACTGACTGGCTCTCAGTAGCAAAACATAGTTATTTTTTCGCATCTGTTTTAAAGCTTTCAAAATCTCTAATTTCTTAGAGGTATGATCGCGGCGGTATACGCGGTGTATCGGAGAATTCGCCACCGAGCTGTGTCGAGTTCAGCCGCTGTATGGGGGACAATTCTAGCGGCCTCCTTCTCTGATCGATAGTTTTCCATGATTTCTTCGATTAATACCAGGAGAATGCCGGAGCAGTTCTCTAACAAATGGGCCACGGACGACGCGCAATCTTTTCCTTCTTCCTTGTCCTATTCTCATTCCTTACTTAAACTTACCTGTACTTACGTGCACGACATCACACTTGTCGGTAGCTAAGATCTTGTCACCGTTGAGGCGGTACCCCATTGGAGGGAGATACCAAGTTGAGGAAAAATTCCCCTAAGCCGGGGTGGTCGGCGCAGGCTATCGCCAGCGGGGGAAGATCTCCGCCATCGAGAGGAATCCAGAGCACGGACGTCGCGCGGTTGAATCGAGGGGAATCCAGAGTACGGACGTCGCGCGGTTGAATCGAGGGAAATCGAGAGCACGGACGTCGCGCGGTTGAATCGAGGGGAATCCAGAGCACGGACGTCGCGCGGTTGAATCGAGGGGAATCCAGAGCACGGACGTCGCGCGGTTGAATCGAGGGGAATCCAGAGCACGGACGTCGCGCGGTTGAATCGAGGGGAATCCAGAGCACGGACGTCGCGCGGTTGAATCGAGGGGAATCCAGAGCACGGACGTCGCGCGGTTGAATCGAGGGGAATCCAGAGCACGGACGTCGCGCGGTTGAATCGAGGGGAATCCAGAGCACGGACGTCGCGCGGTTGAATCGAGGGGAATCCAGAGCACGGACGTCGCGCGGTTGAATCGAGGGGAATCCAGAGCACGGACGTCGCGCGGTTGAATCGAGGGGAATCCAGAGCACGGACGTCGCGCGGTTGAATCGAGGGGAATTCAGAGCACGGACGTCGCGCGGTTGAATGAAGTACGGACGTCGCGCGGGGAATCCAGAGCACGGACGTCGCGCGGTTGAATCGAGGGGGAATCAGAGCACGGACGTCGCGCGGTTGAATCGAGGGGAATCCAGAGCACCGGACGTCGCGGTTGAATCGAGGGAATCAGAGCACGGACGTCGCGCGGTTGAATCGAGGGGAACGTCGGACGTCGCGTGGTTGAATCGAGGGGGAATCAGAGCACGGACGTCGCGCGGTTGAATCGAGGGAATCCAGAGCACGGACGTCGCGCGGCGGTTGAATCGAGGGGAATCCAGAGCACGGACGTCGCGCGGTTGAATCGAGGGGAATCCAGAGCACGGACGTCGCGCGGTTGAACTGAGGGAATCCAGAGCACGGACGTCGCGCGGTTGAATCGAGGGGAATCCAGAGCACGGACGTCGCGCGGTGGAATCGAGGGGAATCCAGAGCACGGACGTCGCGCGGTTGAATCGAGGGGAATCCAGAGCACGGACGTCGCGCGGTTGAATCGAGGGGAATCCAGAGCACGGACGTCGCGCGGTTGAATCGAGGGGAATCCAGAGCACGGACGTCGCGCGGTTGAATCGAGGGGAATCCAGAGCACGGACGTCGCGCGGTTGAATCGAGGGGAATCCAGAGCACGGACGTCGCGCGGTTGAATCGAGGGGAATCCAGAGTACGGACGTCGCGCAGTTGAATCGAGGGGAATCGAGGGCTCACCTCCTGAGATCCTCAAACCTCGTGCCCGCACAACGTTATACATTTCAAATTTAGAATTGTCCCCATATAGATTATTTTTTATTTGATAAAATTGAATTTTTCGGGTTGATTATAGTATAAAATTCAACCAGTTTGTAAAGTTTAACGTTATTATATGAATAAGTATTACCAAAGGTGGAAATCTACAAGCAAATTTGGTAATTCTTATTTGTAGTAAAAGGAACAAAGGGATTGCATATATCTGTATAAACTAATCGAATGATAATAATTTTAAAGTGAAGACTTGATGTTTCCATCCACCTTCATATACGTCACGGTATGTTGTCTTTTTTCATGTACGTCAGAAATGTTCACTTATGTTCACAATTGAAAATGATTGTTTGGAACCATTTATTTAATGAAGCTTCTGTGACAAGAAACTTTAGATCATTAATCTCACCAAAAGTTAAGAACTTAACTAAATTGGTACAAAACATTTTGAATTGGATAAAAAGTTGAGAAATTTAATATTATTTGTGAGGATATTATACAAGGGTAACCACCTATCGCTATATTTGTTCAAACTATTCTAACTAAACATTCTTCAATGGTGGCCAATGACCCAGTCGTCAACGCGACCATATATAAGTTTAAAAAATCCTATTATAATATTTGTCCGTTTGACATTAACAATGCCAGCATTTATGTACTCTAATGTTAACGAGTATTGAAAGAGTCGTTTACAGTAGTGGTTAAATATTTTAAATGCAACTTTCAGAAATAGTCTGTGCAATAGAAATTATGAAATACAGGAGATAAAGCAATTTATAATTCAGTTTAGTTTTAACCTTGGCGGCGATCCTACAGTTCAGAAAAGTCTCTTTCTTTTCTTTAAATCTATCTCGTGTTTTCCCATTGGGGAATACTTCTCGATGTTACCGTTTAAACACAATTTTATTTTTTTACAGCATCAGGTGTGGAAGTAGTGTTTTTAGGCTTCTTTTCTTGGATCTCTCAATAGAAGAGTTCCACTTTGCGCTCGTTGCACAGCGTAAGAGCCTCAGCGTCCCGCGGGGCAGATGCCGATATACGAGGTCTCTGTTTCCCTCTCTTCTTCCGTCCGCTGCTTCTCCGTCCTCAGCGGGTGGTTCCGTGGCAGAGCCAGGGGGCGAGGGGGAGGGGAATGGGAATGGGCTGCGAGTGCCCGATTGAGAGCGTTCGCGGTGGTCGGAAGCACGCGGCGGCGCCACCTATGTCATCGGTGTCTCACGGGCGGTATCGTCCGCGTCGGGCGGGTGGCCCGGAAGTCGAGACCGTTGGTGGACTTGAGAGCAGACGGGCGAGCGGCACGGAGTTTGGGGGATTGTGTGAGGGCTTTGGAGGGGGTTGGTCGGGGGCGTTGGATCGGGGTGTTGAGAGAGGGTGGCGTTGGACGGGGTAGGGGGCGCATTTGGTGGGGGTGTTGGGCGGGGACGTTGGGAGGGGCGTTGGGAGGGGCGTTGGGAGGGGCGTTGGGAGGGGCGTTGGGAGCGGCGTTGGGAGGGGCGTTGGGAGGGGCGTTGGGAGGGGCGTTGGGAGGGGCGTTGGGAGGGGCGTTGAGAGGCGCGTTGGGAGGGGCGTTGGGAGGGGCGTTGGGAGGGGCGTGGGGAGGGCGGCGTTGGGAGGGCGTTGGGAGGGGCGTTGGGAGGGGCGTTGGGAGGGGCGTTGGGAGGGGCGTTGGGAGGGGCGTTGGGAGGGCGTTGGGAGGGGACGTTGGGGGACGTTGGGCGGGGGCGTTGGGCGGGGCGTTGGGCGGGGCGTTGGGAGGGGCGTTGGGAGGGGCGTTGGGAGGGCGTTGGGGGGCGTTGGGAGGGGCGTTGGGAGGGGCGCTGGGAGGGGCGTTGGGAGGGGCGTTGAGGGCGGGGACTTGGGGGGGGTTGGGCAGGGGGCGTTGGGAGGGGCGTTGGGAGGGGGGCGTTGGGAGGGGCGTTGGGAGGGGCGTTGGGAGGGGCGTTGGGAGGGGCGTTGAGGGGCGTTGGGAGGGGCGTTGGGAGGGGCGAGGGGGCGTTGGGAGGGGCGTTGGGAGGGGCGTTGGGAGGGGCGTTGGGAGGGGCGTTGGGGGCGTTGGGAGGGGCGTTGGGAGGCGTTGGGACGGGACGGCGTTGGGACGGGCGTTGGGACGGGCGTTGGGACGGGCGTTGGGACGGGCGTTGGGACGGGCGTTGGGACGCGTTGGGCGGACGTTGGGCGGGACGTTGGGCGCGGACGTTGGGCGACGTTGGGCGGGACGTTGGGCGGGGGGTTAGGCGGGGACGTTTGGGCGGGGACGTTTGGGCGGGGACGTTTGGGCGGGGCGTTTGGGCGGGGACGTTGGGCGGGGGCGTGAGGCGGGGCATTGGGCGGGGGCGCGGGGCGTTGTCGTGGTGCGGGGCCGTGGGGTGGGGTGGACGGGGCGGGGGCGTTGGGCGGGGCGTGGGGCGAGGGCGTTGGGCGGGGGCGTTGGGCGGGGCGGCAGGCGGGGGCGTTGGGCGGGGCGTGGGGCGGGGGCGTTGGGCGGGGCGTTGGGCGTGGGCGTTGGGCGTGGGCGTTGTGCGGGGACGTTGGGCGGGGACGTTGGGCGAGGACGTTGGGCGAGGACGTTGGGCGGGGACGTTGGGCGGGGGTCAGTGGGGGCGTTGGGCGGGAACGGGGGGCCTAGTGGGGGCGTCTCCTTGGCTCCCTCCGCTTCAATCTTCCGCGCGCCCCAGGCGCCGAACCAACCGCTTCGCCATTTCTCCGAAATCAATAGCACAGGGGTGGCCCGCCCTGCTCTGCGATCGCACCTGCCCAACAAGGTTGAAATTTTGAACAGAGGATCTTTGACTTACGGAAATCGCAAATAGCTTGTGGGGAAGTGTACAAGTTAAGATGAATGTTTCTCAAGAAGAAAAAAATTACAGCAATCATAAAAGAAAACAGTTTTATAACAGACCGACTGGAGGGAACATACTTGGCCGAGAAAAGCCAAATTCTAGAAACAGGGATAACTCACTAAGTAGATCATTGTGGATTTTCAACTCGTCCAACAAATGATAAACTACTTATAAAAGTCATCAATGTATTGAACGTTTCTTCCATGTTTTGTCTTAACCTTAATCTGACTGAATTATTTTGTAAAATATTTTCATTACACCAATTTATAATTTAAAAAGTATATTAAAAATTATTTCTTTTTCTCCAAATTTTTAAATGCACATGGTGACACCTTTTAGAATGAGATGCAAAATAACATGACGTTCTAATCGCATTTCTGCAATTATTTTAGGTGAAAGTTTGAAGTATCTACAATTTCGTACAGTGTATCCATACAGGCACGCTAAGCAGATTAGGGGACTATAATATTGAAGTGTGAGGAGGATTTTTGATGTGCATTTATTATTGTTTCTGTTTGAAACTTGGAGAACGTCTGTTCACGCTCATGCCTGATTGTGATGTTTAGCACTTAGTTAGTGCGAAGAACCTATCAACATAGTGTATCCACTAAAAACATTTTATTTACTCACTGTTCGAAAACCAAAGACTTTCAGACAATATCACTTTCCGGTTAAGTAACGTAAATAACTATTGTTTTACGGTTTATGCAGAAAGATGTATTTTCGGACAACAGGGACTACTTCTATTTGTAAGTTTCAATTTTGAAGAACTTATTTTGTTTTTTTGTCATTTATTATCGTGATAATATTTACACTAAATGACAAGGGTTAGTAAGGAATAGTATAATTATTGTTTAGGAAATAAGTATGCCATATTTAGTTTTTAGTTTCGAATTCTGATTAAAATTGTTGTTCAATTTAGAATTTTTTGCTTTATTAGCTATTAATTTTCTATGTGATATCTAAGATATTTTGGATCTAATAACTCGTCCAGATATTTTACTGGTACATTTATTGGTAGACAATGTATTTGGATATTTTATTTAGTTTGTCTTGTACATTTCATGTTTCAGGTACACCTGCTGACAGTCAGCGATTATAACTTCTCTACATCTTATATTTCTTCCATTCGCTTCTAACGTCAAGAATTCTATGAACATGTTGAAACGATCTGCAGTAAGTCTTACAGGAACTTTTTATGATGTTTCATTCGCATATTTACTCAATTTTTTCTGTCAACCAACCAAATAATATTAGTTTAATTTATTGTCAAACCAATAAATATTTGTAGTAGTTTGAAATGGAAAATGAGAGGGATTAAGGTAGCATTGTGATAAAACTCGGGATGATATTCACCGATTATTCAGGATTATATTAGGATATTTTTTATTAAAACAAGTGTTTGTGCAAGTTGTCGATAAGGAGAAAAGATTTTTAATAGAGTTTTATCCAAAATAATTTTTAATCTAATATTTTTGCATTGATGAAACGCATTTTGAATAATATCTAGACAGAGTTAATATTTTTCGGTCAGAAATTCATCAGTATTGCACTTGCAGAGTTAGCAGTACACGAGAAATCATCTTGTAATTCCACAATGAACTAATTTTGTTTGCAATGTATTCTTCTTGACCAGCAAACTCACCCGTGTTATAATCAGTTTGAAAAGGGAGAAAGTTATATTTGTAGCAGAATACAGAAATATTGTTCTAGAGGAAACAAGAAAGTGAGTTAAGAAATCAAAAACCAGGAACTTCCTGTCACATTTTCTACTTCGCAGTGGGTTTTGCTACCCTTGGGACAATCTCTCTCCTTGGCAAACAACTGCTGCAATCCATCATACAGAGGCCACGCTGCACCAGCGCGCCCGTCGGGATCCTCGAGGTTTCGTTCCGTTTGTCGCAACGGGCGTGCCCAATATCGGATTCAGAAGCAATTTGTCGCATTCTTCTCACAATGGTTTTTTAAACTTTTTTGTCGGTCGTTTTCATCAGTTCTGTTGCCCTACTACTTTAGCTTCGACTTCCGGTCGTTGATTTGCTTAGATGTAAGAAATGTGATAATACGTGTTTTACCGTCATCATAACGCGAACAATACTGACGTAAAATCTGTAAGGGCATCAGTTAACGAACTAGTTTTGCATAGCAACTCTCTGTAGTAAACTCTTACGTCATTCAATTCAACTAATAATATACGCCTGAAACGGAATTAATAAGCAACTTTTGCGATTCGCTTGTTCTGGGAGCTTATTGTACATACTTTCTGAGAAACATATTGACTTACACATGACACCTATACAACTTTCCTGCTGATTCAACCGACATCTAACCTTTGCTCTAATTTTTAATCAATGTCAAATTCGGGGTTAAATGGTGGAAGAATTATTTCAATTAATTCGAACATATTGCAGAATAAGATAAACTAAGGCCCCAAAAATATAAAATGAAACTCCATGATTAACAATTTTTTATTAATGTTCATATTTTTGCCGTGTATACTAATTCAATTTACTAAAACTAATACTACTTTATTTTAGTATTATGAGGAAGATAAATTCGTCTCTTTTAGCCTTCAAAATTTCCACTCATTGATAGCGATTCTAGCCTGATGACAAATGGCGTACGCGCGGAGCTGAAGGCGCTAAAAATACCCGCGAAACGGCGCGTGGGCTCGTCCTTTGAGTTTCCGCAGGGGGCGCCCAGAAGGGCTGGCGTGGGCGGAGCTATTTCGGGCCGGCAGCTGCCCTGTCTCGCGGTTCGCAAATCGCGTGATTAACGGCGGCGAAGAGACGAACGCGCGGGCAGCGAAGGGGCATCGGCAGATGCCGGCCGTCGCCGCTGCCCCTCGCCGCACACTGGGCGCTAATACAAGGACTCCCGTGAAACCGAGACGGATCCGACCACCAACCGGCTGAGGTGGCTCAGGGCATCAATTGATGACACTGCAGAGTCTCTGACCGGGAGATTCTAGAGTTCGAGACCCGATGGTGGCAGGATTTTCCATACCAGCTATATACCTAGTGGTTGAATTCAGCAGCTGACTGGAGGGGAATTCTAGCGGCTGGATCTGATGAGTAATTTTTTTGTGATTCCTCCGGTCAACACTTGGTGAACGCTGGAGCAGTACACACCGACAGCAACCGTGCGCGATCTTTCCTTCCTCTTCCTTGTTCTATGCTCACTCCTTAGATTTACACTTACATACATTACACTTAAGGGAATATTTGCCTTAGCAGTTGATGGCTCGGAAACTCTAATCAATCAAATTCAATCAACTTAAAAAGAATTCAACCTAGATCCTATAGAATATCATATTATCTAATACCTGGCCAAAAACTTCTTTTTCAATTTACCCCAAATTCTCAGTTACAACGACTCACCAAAAATTGAAACCACAACACCAGAATAAAAATTAAATAGCTTTACAATACATTCTTAAAACAATTTTCGAATTCGAATGTAACTAGAGGGCGTACTTAACTATGAATTAGATGTAAGCCTTAGATATGCGTTAGGAAGTAAGGCTTCAACGCAAATGTAAAAAAAAGATATTACTTTTGTTTTATTTTATTTTTAACTTACGTCCTGAAACAGAAAAATTGATGCTGAATAAATCCAGATAAAATAGCTTTCTAAAAAGTAGCACGCACAGCGTTCAAGACCAACAAATCAAATACTCTCATACAATGCTGCAATTAATTAAATATTTTATTAACGTTTTTTCACGTTCCTAGAATATAAAAAAGTTGCTCGTCCAAAACACAATACGTGAATAGCAAATATTTTTAATGGCGAGCTGTTTCTTTTTTGGAGTCTTGCTGTCGCGTGACGTTAACAGTGAAGCGCAGAGTATGAGAATTCAGATAGTGCGCTCAATATGAGAAGAGGCGGAATTCACAACCCAATATTTGCACTATTATAGTCAAAATCGAAACTGTTGAATTGTTTTTATATTTTCTCTTAGATTTGAGCGCAACCAGAGACGCTTCTCACATGGTCGGAAGCTACACAGTTTTCTTTCAATTTTTTAGCGTGTTGTAAATTAATAGTATAGATTATAATGTGTCATGTATATTTAAATTTTACTGATCAATCTCGGAAGAAGAGGCAGGCTATGCCCGCATTTAGTGTGCTTTCGGCCCACTAAACTCTGGCTCGTGTGTGTCGACCATCTTTGCCACTCCTATAGGTTCTTGCGTTTTCGCACCCCTCCTTGTGTAGTTATTTACTGACCATGGCGTCGTTTTCTAAACCAGGACTAAGGTATAAATTGAATGTCCACTTGGTAAAAGTATTGCGCAGTCGATACTTGCTGCTGTAAAAACGTAGTCTTAAAAGAATGGTATGCACTGTAAGTTGTTTTCACTCATCATAAATCTTTGCTTGTATTGTAAAAATAAATTCTCGTGTAATGTGAATTAACGTCGTGTTCCCAACGTGATAATAACATTAAATTTTACTTTTTATGCCAATGCCCTTATTTTGAGCAAAATTAATTGTTCTATTTATAAAATTTGCATTTCATGCTTTAATTTTAACACAAAAACCTTGGATGATATTGAGTTTGCATGAGTTTGATTGTAACGTATTTCATAGTCAGTCGTAGAAAACAGTGCCTAAAATAGACAGACGGTTCGTAGTGAAACATTCCGTCATGCCTTGAGTGGTATATTTTTTAAACTGTGTCAGACTGCTACAATTCTAATCTTCCACGCCCTTGCGGTTTAATGAATAACTGGGGAGGTCTGTGTCCAATTTGATTTCCAAGAGGAAAGTGATATATTTTCTGCAAAAGCGATGGATTTAGAAAACGTGAACGGCACAAACATTGTGATAAAATAATCCTGAATTCATAGTCGTCATTGCGTATTTTGAAAATATTGTATTAAGCATTGTAAGAGTTACAATCAGATTTGAAAAAGTAATTAATAGGGTGTTATAAGAAAGCTTCTCATTACCTGTATTAGAGCAAAGTCAGTTAAGGCCTCATTTTACGTGGTGAGACGAACCATCCGGCCCGCTTTTCCGCGTAACCACGCAAATTTCGCTACGCTCCTTTCACCATCTAGCGGAGAAAGAAGGTATTACACGGGCGACCAAACAGGCGATTTTTTAATTTAGCTCAGAGGCTTTTTTTGGGCTTGAGGATCTTTCCCATGCAGTAAATCAACATCATGGGCCTGCCGCCTGTAGTGCGAAGGAAGGCATACGAAGAATTTTTTCGCCCTTAAAAATCCATGGCTTCGATCGGGGTTGACTTGATTACAACAGCCCCATACGCTAACCGTTATACCACCGAACCTGTCATACCACCGAACCCGCCAGTGTCCCGGAAGTGACATTTAAATGTAAGTTAATTGAACAACAGAAAGTAGAAACACACTTAAAATCTTTTCCAGCACATCAAGAAGGTAACCTAAAATGAAAATATAAAATTCTACCTTTTTGCTGTAAAATAGAAAGAAATATGGCTAAATTAAATAAATAAAACTTTAAAAAACGATATATACTTAAAACTTAAAGACAATATTAAGTACGAAAGGTAGGTATAAAATACAGTGTGATTAAATGTAATATGATTCACATATATTGCTTGATATACACTTTTAATATAATTCTAATCAACACTAAAACGGAAACTTGGAAATTACATTGTATTAGGAGTTGGCGCAAAAATTTAGAATAAGAAATATGTCTACAATTGATCGAATTTTTCCAATTTACGCACTTACACTTTAACAGAAACGTTGCGAATTACCGTTATAAAATATAATGTTTGGCGAAACTTGCTTTGAATTTGCGGGAAGAGATATACGTCTCGATAATACCCGCTAATAATTACACGGTATCAACTACAAAATAATTGATGGTATTTATAAATGAGATGGTTTACTCCGTAAAACGTAAGATTTCACTTATCATATAATTATCGATAATTATTGTCAAATAGACAATGCCATACATTTTTATTTATACTTTTATTATTATTCCATATCTTCAAAATGGTTTATCACTTCTTCGATAGACCTGTAGTTTCTTAACCGATCACTTTCATTAGTCACTAGGTTACATTTCTTCATTTTTTTCCATTTGTGTCCGTATGTTGCAAAATTGTGTTTTTAAAATTAATAAAAGTATTTTAAGAATTTTAAAAGCTAAAGAGCCCCACTGAAAAGTAGAAGTGCCTGTCTTTTGTAGGATGATAGTTACAGAGTCTATTCTTGTTACTATTGAGATATACAAATTTTCTCTCTACTTTAATATCTCGCAAAGATCTTAGCGTCCGGCTTGCTGGGTCAATGGGTCACGATATATTATAATCCTTATTACCTTTATAATGGATTATAGGATCCGCAGACTATACAGCGCTGCTGGGAATCTGAAATAGAATGATTCTAATTCCTAGTTCATTACTGTTTGGATTGACTAAATGAAAGATCACTTTCTTTTTTAAAGAACAAAATTTAATAAAGTTTATTGTTACCTTTTAGTAAACAATTTAGTGAATTTAATAAATTATTTTGATGTTAGGCCTTTTATCAAGATATCTTTGAATTTTACAGTTTTATACCGCGGTTAACTTATCTATTCTTCGTTGATGTCCCTCGTAGACTTCTCAGTCGAAATATCTTGCGAGCTTGCCGTAGTCCAAAGTCCCAAGAAATCCTCTTCTGCTCCTATCCAAGATGGTGTCAAACTATCAAAATTATCAGTCCGATTACGTCCTATGACATAGTCCCGAAACCTATAACTCGATTACCACTCCCGACAAAGTCCCAATTTATGCATCAATATTACTTCCACATGCAATATCTGCAATATCATTTACTGTCCTTAAACTTTCACGATCTGAAAACCCGACTCTGACTATCTGCATTACACTCGCTCCCTCTCACGAACCTACGATCAGTTCAGACACGCGATGCCGGTCAGAATGAATCTTCCTGCTTGATTCATCCGCGAAGCTTCGTATTAAACTCCCTTCTTTTTTTTCATAACATTTGACCGTCCTTCTCTCACCCAGCCAATCCATGCGTTCGTTATATTTTGGTGTAGATGACCTTTCGATCGTCTAAACTTCTTCGCCCAATCCCAAATTTTCTACTTTCGGCATCCATCTTAATGCATTTTCCACCATATAGTCTACAAATAAATGTTTGTTTATTTTCATGTGACATATCGGTATGTCACACTATTATTATTATTGTGATTATTATTATTATTATTATTATTATTATTATTATTATTATTATTATTATTATTATTATTATTACAATTATTATCATTATCATTCTAATTTTTCATTCTCTGCACAATGTGCAGGAACATTCACCTGACCATTGCTGGTCTAGGCTCGGTTGATGTCGCAGAGACAAGACACGAGCGAATGCTGCTCTCTAGACATTTCAGTCAACCGTGTCCCAATCAGCACTACATCCCACGAACTCTATTACTATTCTGAAGCTGTGCAGTATTACTGCTTTTTGCATTTGCTCTGGGGATGAAAATGGTAATTCCTACACTTGAATTGCATGCACAATGTGTTTTGGTATTAATCCTATGGTGACAAGATTATCGATTGTATGCCGATATTCTGAAGTATCCATTGATGGCGAAGTTCTTGAGGTAGCGGTACATACTTCATAATTTTCAAGTTACAAACAGATTATAGATTGTTATTGTTGACGACTGCAAAAACACGTATCATTTCTAGAGATTGTTTAGAATTATTATCACTGGTCTACTGTTCGAAATTGTGGTGTCTGTATGCTTCTGTCCCAGTGTAGCTTTCATCCTTCATTTTCCGAGAATGTAGTATGGGACATTATAGGACTCAAGCCCTTATTTTCTTATTAGCCATCCATGAATAATTGTGCCCATAGTACTGTGCCTATCTTTACAGGCGGTGAAAGCCAACACACTACAACCGGCAATGATGTACTGAATGTTTTCATGCTGTGTACCGCACCTTCTACATTTATCACTTACAATGAAGGGATCTCTTATTATATTTCGTAAGAAATTTCTGTTTGCGATAACCTGGTCTTGATTGTCATAAAGCCTTCTGTTTCTGGATACAGTAAACCACGTGTCAACCACCTGTTAGATACTTTAAAATCTGAGTTCTGACCTGATAGTTCTTTGGGATGTCTACCATGTAACTCTTTTCGACACCACTGTTGCATCAGGCTTTCATTGCTTGTGTACTCTGGTTGAAACTGAGCATTGCAAGAATTAAGGGGGTGAGACTGAAATCAGCCCCTACTATAGTTATTATCAGCCCCTAGCATATGTTGTTGATACTGCTCTCTCAAGAAGTACTTTCTCATTGGAGAGATTTATTATTATTATTATTATTATTATTATTATTATTATTATTATTATTATTATTATTATTATTATTATTATTATTATTGTCATCATTATTGTTATTATTACTATTATTAATGTTATTATTGTTGTTTTATTATTGAGTAATTTTGAAAATATCGAATAAATTGTTGGTGTTTCCTTTTCTTCTAATTTCCATCACAGTCTTTCGGCTAAACTTTGTGAAGGCTGTCATTTTATATTCCCGTGGAGCGCATCAGTCTGGCGTTGGCGTCGTTCGCAGAGAAGGCCCAATAGCGTCAGAGGTCGGGAAAGAAGCGCCCTCAAATGACAGCTAAGTCGCGGAGGCTGTTCTTTGAGCGGAAAGTTCATTATTCGCGACTCGACGCGCTCGTCTGCGCCTCGACGCGTGGCCTCTCGGGGCCAGAGGGGCGCGCCCTTTTCATTTCCCTCGCCCTCGCCCTCTCCTTATCCCTTTCGCTTTTCTTCTCCCTCTCCCTTTCGCTTTTCTTCTTCCTCTCCCTCTCCTTATCCCTTTCGCTTTTCTTCTCCCTCTCCCTCTCTTTATCCCTTTCGCTTTTCTTCTCCCTCTTCCTCGCCCTCTGCCGCTACAACGCGGCGGCGATGGTGTAACGGTTAGCGTATTGGATTGTTATACCCAAGTTCGCGGGTTCAAACCCGATAGAAGCCGTGGTTTTTTAAGGGTGAAAGAATACTTCGCACGCCTTCCTTCGGAGGGGAAGTAAAGCCGGCTGTCCCATGTTAGTAGATTTACTGCATGTGAAAGATCCTCAAGCCTAAATGAAGTCTCTGAGCTAAATTCAAATTTTGCCTGTTTCATCGCTCAAGTCTTCTCCCCTAGTAGGTGAAAGAAGCCTAACAAAATTTGTGTGGTCAGGTGGAAGATCAGGCGCCATGGCCTGAATCTCGCCATGTAAAATAAGGCACCAATTCAATTCAATACAATAGAACTTTCCCCAATCCTCTGTCGCCGCTAACTCCCTTCGTGCCATTTACCACCCATTCATATATCCTTTGTGTTTTCCACATCATCTCATTTCGATTTCCTTCCTGCCTTCCCTTCTTGCTTATCCTTTTTATCATTAGGTAAAAGTTTTGTCTTCGTTTCCATTTCAAGTTTTTTTATCTTTTACACATGTATCTATTCCGTCGGGATGAGGAAACTACTGCCGTGGGGTTGTAAATTTGCCTAACCCTCTCTCTTCAAACACGCTTCCCTCCCTTCCATCTGAGATTGATGCATTATCTCATGTGCGACTCTTCTGCTTCCTGATTCTCAATTGTCACATCGTTGCGGCCTGCAAGTACCTTGTACTCAGTGAATTTGCCATTCATGTCAAGCGAAGCCCGATGCCTTGTTTCTCGCTACGTGTTAAGCGACGAAATGAAATCGCACCTAGAGGGCAGCATACTGTGGCTTATAGGCCTATACAGTGTGATCTGGTAGCAATTAGAACCATTGATATCTTGAGAAGAGGAACTGATGGTGGAAAGAGATGGGTGGGCTCCTCCGGCGCACCGATTTTTGCTCGTTCTGCGCAGCACCAGTTTGCGTCACAAACCACGTGACCACAACACGGGCACTTTGTTTGAAAAGCCAGTCCAGACTTTGGCTGCCATCGAGAAGTGTTGAGAAATATTTTGAAAATGGTCTAAAGTGATAATTTTCAATGGTGTTGAACCAAAAATAACGGGATGAAAATGGAATTGATATAAAGTATGCAATGTTTAAAAAAGAGTGCTTTATATATCTGTTTTAATGATTTGTAACAAGGTGATCATTTTGGCATTTCATATGCCCGATAATATTGTGACGCATACTGATGCCTGAAACTCATTGGCGGACACGACGTGCAAGAGACCACCCATCTCTTTCCTCCATGGGGAGAACGGCGCCGTCTGACTGCTGCGCGAAGATGCTCTAGACACATGCTTTGATGCCACCCGGATGGACCAGTCACTAAGGGATATTATAGGATAGGTGATGCATAGTGGGAAATCCGATCATGCCAGGTAAGAACTACACCTACGTATGTCTCTGCCCGTTGGATCGAGTTTACCTCTGCAGTTGTGTTTCCGCGTCCGCGTCTGCCCGGGACGTATTTTCGTCTCTCCCTTTCTGCTTCTTCCACCCCCTTTCCACTTTCTCTCTTATCATCATCTATCCCGCCCTTTCATTTCTCAATGAACTTTCATCGCACCCGCCTCTACGCCTCTTACCTGTGTACCCCATTATCTCTTTATTTCTTTCTTTGAATTTCTCTCTATTCATTCCATCACGCTAATTCTTTAGTTCTGTAGTTATACGTTCCCTTCAATACATTCTATGCATATTTTCTCACACCTCAAATTTACTCTCACAGAATTTTTTCTCTAAATAAGTGTATCTCACAATATTCGTTTTTAATCCTCAGATTCCTATCTCTCTTTGTCAGTCGGTCGCTCCCACTTCTCTCATACCACCTCTTGTACCATTTACTCCTCTTATACCGACAATTAATCACTTTTATCTAGTTTACACTTCATTTCCGTTTTTACCTTTAGAATACTTGGATATGGTGAAATTACCGTATATGGACTGGAGATACGAATTGATTGATTGATTTTTTCGTGTTTCCGGGCGCGTCTACTGCTCTGGTCATTACTTCCGTTCGTGTAGTGCATGTTTTTTTCTCGGGAGATGGCTGTGGTCTTCCCCCACTGGATGGCGAGATCCGGCGCCGACCTACCGTCGGCTAGTGGGGTTTCCCCCTAACCACGACTCTACCATAGGCGGGGCACCGCCCCAGCTGGGACAAGCTCTAAGCTCCCGACCGGTCTCCCGGGATATGTGGTAGTGTAGTGCATGTTAGTGTAAGTGTGTGTGTAAAGGGGAGAGGATAGGACAAGGAATGGGAAGGACAAATCACGCGCGGTCCGTGGCCCGTTTGTTAGAGTACTGCTCCGGCATTCGCCTGGTGTTGATCGGAGAAACCACGGAAAACTACCGATCAGAGCAGCCGTCCGCTAAAATTCTCCTCCAAACAGCGACTGAATTCGACCTAGCTGAAAAGCTGCCGCCGTCAGGACTCGAACATAGGACCTCCCGGTCAGAGGCGCTGCAGTGACATCAGTTGATGCACTGAGCTTCCGCTCCCGGTCTGAACGTTATTAATACAACTTGTAAATACTAGATGATACTCCCCCTTTTTCTTGGTAGCTTGCTTGGTAAAGGTGCAGAGTGAACTCCTATTTCCGAAGCCGCCTGTATTGCCGCAACTTCCTGCTTCTCGGAAGGGATTAGATGAAGAGAGCCGATCCACGGTTTTACAGCAACGGAAACGCGTTTCTGAAGTGAGAGGACTCGACAAGTGAATCACAGTAATCTTCCAAGTGCTTGTTCGAATTTTCTTTCCCGGGAAATTGTGTTTACAGTTGATGGTACATTGATATCATTACACATTTTATTTTTAATTCAGATAACATAAGGGTTTTTCTGCACGAGATTGCAAAGGTGTGGATATACAGGGTGAAAAGAGGCAAACTTTGTGGAGCCCTAACAGAGCATGATAACAACGCTAATAAATTTCTCATTCCAGAACGAAGGAGATACAAAGTTATTGATCGATTTCTAAAGCAGGCATTTCATTCGAGATTAGAGATTCAATAGTCTATTATGGGTACTCTGATACACCATATGGTCCGCTCTTCAGCGAGGTTCCGAACCACAAAGGAGGGGAAAATTACCATGGTTCGAATGCTGTGAATGCATTGCTGAGAATATGAGAATTAAGTTTGTAAACACGCGGTGTCGGCTGATTCAGAAGTTTATTACCTGCACTTAATATGGGGCGTGCAATAGGATGACAAGCGATATAGCAAGGGCACAGAATGATATTTTCTAATTGCTTCTATGCCCCTGATACACTGCTTGTCATCCTATTCTACATTTTCATGCATGTTGCTTCAAGAATATTGCTTCAAGCATATTTCATATTCCTTCTACGCGCTAGTCTCTTCAAATTTAAAAAAACAGAACACCAATTTGAATTTGTTTGAAATTAGAAAAAAACACAATTGGGATGTGGTGCTACGTACTTTGTCGCTCTGTAGCTTCAATTTCCAGAAACCCTCAGAATAAAATTTGTCTCCAGCTTACGTGATAAATATGGAAATCTCAACCATTCGTAAAGGGAATACATTGACTGCATTCCATGGTTAAATTTCCCTCACACTTGCTTTTCAGTTAATCCCGTCTCACGTTTGGCTATCTGAGAAGGCATAGTCCAATTGCCGACTTGGATGGCCAAGGTGGCTACAGCGTGTGGAAACTCAGCGCCTTGGTCCGGAGGGTCGCGGGATCATGTCCCGCCACGGGCATGGTTGTTTGTTCCTTGTCTATCGTGTGTGTGTGTGTGTGTGTGTGTGTGTGTTGTCGCTGAAGGCCTCGTGAGTCTGCTGAATACAGACTGAGGAACACGCATGTGTGTCTAGTGTAAAGGTTAATATGAGGGACACAGTGGGTACTCGGCGCGGATATACGCAATCGGCATCCCCTGAAGCTGGAAATGACCCAGAAAGAAAGAAAAGGCATAGCCCAATTGCAACCCGAGCAGTGTTTAGGGAGAAGAAAGGAGGGAATAATTTAGCTGTTTCCATTCATTAATAATGCAAATAGAAATGTTTGCACCAGTCGAGAGAAACCCTTGAACACAAGCGGACGTGACACAATATTTGTAATTGTCTACATAATGTAACTAAAATATAATTATTTTAATTCTGCATATTTTAAGGGAAGACCAGGCCCCCTTCATCTTCTCCTTGGAGTCGCCCATGGTATACGTAGAAGTCAGTTTCAATAAATTAAGATAATTTGATATAGATTAATTTCAAAATAACACGTTTTCCTCACACTATTGTTTCTCCTCCTCGCCCTCTACCTTCTTTTTCCTCTTTTTACATCATCACTTTGGATTCACTTTTTTCTAAAAAAATGTTTGCAACGTTGTCAAAAACGTTACTGATTTGTTTTTAATTGGTGATGAAGCGCTGGTATCCATGAATTATTGGAAGCCGAACTCTCTTTAGTTGAAAGTTGACTTAAATTGCAATATTCAATACCGAACAACCAGTTTCCAGTACACAGAAGGAGAACTACGAGTACATGCAACTCGTGTGCTAAGGGATCTACATCATATAGCGTTAATGACGTTTCTTTAGGTTAGTTTCCAAGCATTCACCACAGGTAAACTCTTTGACTTGAAAAAGGGGTGGAACTCGTCACGTTCTTGTCTCCTGTTCAGCTGTTGCAAATTATTTTGGCACACCTGCAGAACAGAGTTTGTCATCATAGTACAACATAATTAGAATGGAAGTTTGTTATTTTTTAACAAAGTTAAGGGAGTTCAATACCCGAACCTCGGAATTTTCGTATTTTTGGTGTTTGACGTCCGGCTGTGATGTTGTTGAGAATGTCATTTGAGAATTATGCGCCTTCTACGGTAACCTCATATGATGCACCTGAATGCCTTTTTTCTTTTAGGAAGACCTTTTGGTTGACCGCGAATACTATGGTGACATGAATCATAATACAATTTGTTAAAAGATCTTCTGGTCCATCGACTTGTTTATTGTAATTTATTTCAGTTTCTCAGGCCCTCTTTAAATACGGATTCATATCTCAATAAATTTATTTGTCAAATCAAGTTGAAATATTAGGTGTTGCATAAATTCGGTTGTGACCCCTTACAAGCGAGTTCGTTATTACTGGCCATTTCCAATGATAGTTGCGCGATTTTTGTTAAAGCATATTTACTGCTGCTTGAGTTGTCTCTGAAGATAACAATTCATAATATTTCGACTTCAAAGAAGTATGGTTTGAAGTATTGAATTCCCAATAAACCTGTGTGGATTTCAAATCAAGAAGAAATTTACTTTCTAAGAAGCCCAATTCCGAAATTCTTGCAGGATCCGACCTAGTTACAGAGCTTTTCAATATTTTTTCCTCTACAGTACGATGAAACAGTGTACTACCGAAAGGATCTGCCACTGAAACAATGTGACTGGTCATAATGGTCATGAGTCTCGTAAGTGTAGTCCACGTTTTTATCAAGGAAGTTGGCGGTGATCCCCCGTTGGATGATGAGGTTCGGGGCCCAGACATTGGCTTGCGGAGTTTTCCCTTACTAGATATCTCCCACCATCGAGCACCTCCCCAACCGGGACAAGCTCTAAGCTCCCGACCGTTATCATGGCATATGTGTTAGTGTAGTGCATGTAAGTGTGTGTGTAAGTAAAGTGTAAAGATAGTACAAGGAATAGGAAGGAAAGATCGCGCTCAGTGTAAGGCTCGTTTGTTAGGGCAATACTTCGATGTAGTTTTGATCGGAGAAACGACAGAAAACCACCGATCAGAACGTCGGCGGTAGAAATCTCTTCCAGACAGCGACTGAATTCGACGCAGCTATCTACCTAGAGTCGAGAATCCTGCGACGGTTGACACTCTAACCGTAGGACGTCCCAGTCAGAGGCACTGCAATGACAATAGTCGATGCTCTCATCCTCTTCAGCTGAAGATACAAAGTGAGGAGCAACTGCGTAAGTCATTAACCAAAGAATACTATCGTGACACTACGTCGTTGTCGTAGAAAGAATTCATAGCACTTAACTATTTATTTCTATCCCCGAAATTGCCTGCACGATTAAACAATTAAGACAGTGGAGAATGACTTTTCACACGGTCAACGTGAACATGATGAGTAAATTGCATAAAATACCCAGAAGTTGAAAAAAATTCTGACACTGTAATTGATTGTGCACATTTCAAAAACGCAAATTTTTCTAAATAATAACGCAGAAGCAGAGCGCAGAGCTCATTTAATAAGTTGGTGTGATGTAATATGTTTAAAGCGATTTCTCAAATAACTAAGAATTTTTCCGGGAATGCCCTTTGAAATAATGTCTTTGTTAATAAGAAATAATGAGAAACTGTTTAACTTCGAAGATTGAGTCAATTTGGTTGATATTGCCAATTGGTTTTTTTGAGCTCGAATGATTTTTCCCCTAAAATGGTCGTTATTGGCTCCTTTAAATAAAATACCGGAATCACTTCCATCTTAATAGACGTTGCAAAGCCAACAGTCGTTTCAGGAAACTGGTATCGCATTCTCCCTTCTGCAGGTTTGAAAACAGGCAACGAGAATAAATTCCATTGAATTAAACCGTTCGTTTTCCGAACCAGCAATTTCCTTCTAATGTTGTGGCAAAACCGAGCTTCGTTGTACGTTCCGCGCGCGCATTCAGTTTTAGCGGCAATTACCACACAATGCCAGGAAATTGACTTCTCTCACTTGTTTACTTGCCAGTTCTATTTCGCCTTCTTTCTCGTTCCTCTTCCGGCCCATCTTCGCTACTGTTTAGTCGTTCATTTCATTCATCGTCTGCGGCGGAGGCTCGTTTGCAGTGTATGGACTCCGGAAGCGCGAGGGCTGCTTCTGATCACTTGAGCCCGCCCGCCATTAGCAACTGCCAGAGGCGCAATCGAATCCCGAACAGAACTGCGGGCGCTTTTTCAGAGTTAATAGTTGCCCATCTTTTCAGTGAATTGGTTTCTGATTGCCAATATAAGAAAACATTAATCACTAACTTTGTATGATTGGTCATCACGCATTGCAAGATGTACATTATAAAATTATATTTATTTAGTAAATCGAATATTGAAATTAAGGGGATAATTCTTGAAGGACTAAACACAAAACTATCTGTTAGTAGCTCTACTTAGTAGCTTCAACACACCATTTGGGTACGGAAACTAAAGCCTTTATTAGGAGTGATAGATCATTACAAATGGAATTATATTTGCACAAAAGAGTGAGAAAATCAATACACTGTGTAAAAAGGAATATAGAGAATATGGTTCTAAACTGCAAATACTTTCTCGTATTATGTGCAAGATTTACGTACTAATATAAAATTACAAAATATCTCTGTATAACCTACGAATCTTAAGTGCTCCAAGTTTACTCCATATGCTCGTTAGAATTACCAGTCAATCCTGAAAAGAAGAGGTCAATCCTATCTCACGAGAGGTCTCAGTCAAAATTAAAAAACTCCTTTTCGCCTAATTAATTTTTGATCCCAGTTGATCCCAGATCTCAGTTAAACCCAGTCAGTCTTTTAAACCTAATACTTTTAGCATGCAGTCGATGCTTCGCTGCTCATGCAGGTAGGAGACTTACTTCGGCTTACAGGATTAATATAAAACGTTCTCGAGCCTGCAAAACGCATAATTTCTGACGCATTTTATGTGAAAATTGCTTGTTGTCAAACAATTTGTTAGTACAAAACGAACCATTGCATAGAAATTATGCAAATTAGTCAAAATGTAGCTTCAAATAATTTCACATTTCATTACACAATATTGAGCAAGGATTGAAGATCTTTAATTCCCCTTTCTTCTAGTATTTGATAAATAAATTATTTAAATTTGCTTTTGTTTTTTTCTAATTTTTTGGTATATATTTGAGTTCTATTATAACAAAACAGCTTCCTATAATATTTAAAAGGAGAATGAAAAATATATATTTGTGAGTGATTGCGTATCATTTTGTATCAGAAAATCGTATTTACTTTAGAAGGAGAACTATGTTGAAGGTTTACTTGTCAAGCATTAAAGCAAAATTATACTTTCAAAATGTCAGTAAGATGCATAAAAGAAAATGTTAATGCAATATTTGGGGAAGAGTGTTAATAAAAGTTAGCAGTTGTAATATTTATCAACTGATATGTCAGGAAAGTACTTATTAAAACAATAATTAATGCTTAATAATTTTCAATGAATATTTAGTGATGTAACTTATTTTTTGTTTGTCAAAGATGAATTCCCTCTACTATTGTGAAACAAGCCCTTCTTCTCTACCAGAAAAATTCGTAATTTTACGAATTATTAATGAAGTTAGATTCGTGACTCGTTTCGTTTGAATGCCACACGTAATTATTTTATGAATAATTTGCTTATTGATTTTAGCGCCAGGACATAATTACGACTGTAACCCGGATATTTCCTATGTAATTTTAATATTTCTCATCCAAAATTATGTCGGGCTAGCTCAGTTAATTGGGTTCCAAGGCCATAATTGTTGCTACTTACTCTGCAACCAATTACTCAATCTGCTATCCATACGGGGTGGCGAAGAATCTGAAATTCTTATCAAAATATCTTCTACTGGATTGCACGTAACGAATAATGATAATCAGCTTTCTTTTAAAGTAACAAATTGGAATTTATTATAATGTGAAATATGATTCTAATAAAAGTTAAACATGAATTGTTATATCGTTAATCCAAAATGAAATTATTTTTGGTCATGACCAGTTTTCTCTATCTTGTAAAAATTATAAATCAACCTTGTTATATTCGCGGATCTTCGCGCGATGTTCACTTATCCATTGAATGGCGCCCCGTAGAATCTTCTCCGTCGTCGCAGCAGAATCTTTCTTCTTCGTAAAGTCCTCCACCTAATGTTCGCGATCAAGTTCAAATTCTCCCAGAGATACTATTATTACCCGTTACTTCCATTACTCGCCTCACGGGTGGACGCCTATGCATGTACTGACTATTACTTTGTAGAATTCCTTCGTCTCTTCCCACAAGAACGTTTTATCCTAATATAAGAAACGATAGACTGAATTATACTATAAGTTATTGCATCGGATTTGGTTGTCCATCAACAGTCTTTATTTGACTTGGTAAAATGTCAGAAGCCGACCCGCTCATTACCGCGTTGCTAGAGAGTGTCACTGTTCTTTCTAAAACCCAAAGCATCAGAAATCTGTATCATCCTCTTTTGTCTAACAAAACAATACTATTTCCGCCTCCGCCCGATCATTTCCACATCCTCTTCACCTAGCAAAAATGACCTTAAACGCCGGTTGTTTTCTTGTCACATAGCGACCGCCCTCGCGATCGTCTTTTGACATCCCTATATTCTACTTCTTATAAATGACATTTTCCTACACAAAAATGCTTCGTCATTTTGGTATATCACAATTGTTTACGCAAAATTCAGAGAGAAATGTACATTAATAACTTGTAATCACACAAATAGAGACAAGTCTACAAAAATGAAGTGTTAATTTATCTTTTGAGTTTCGAAACTACAGTTTTACCTGCATCTTAGCGTCATAGGAAACTAGTTTACAAATCCATTCAGACATTTTAAGAGAATTTCTGCCTAGATGGGCCAATAAAGAAACGTCTTCACGCGCACTTTTCAACTTAATGAAATTTCGCAGACGGGACCTCAGATTCTCATCTTTTTTTTATATTTCTTTGATATAACTGTTACTTGTGTTTTTCGCTTCAGCGCGTGAATCTTTCTGTCGACTCCCAGTTTTCGTCTGGTGTTCCGTCCGCACGGTGATAACAGACCAAGCCGAGTAGTGGTCGTGGCAAGTTTGCGCGCGTGTACCCGTTCAAAGTTGGCAACACTGAAGGGGAGGGAGTTGATGAAGACGCGGGCGGTGCCAAGATATTGCTCTTGCTAAGCCGAGCTAATTTCATAAACGAGTTGCGGTGGAGTTTAAGAAATGGCGGGTAAAGTTGCGGTGACAACGCTGTCGCTGCCGCCCCGCCCCCGCCGCCGCCTCCCTGCCCGCCGCCAGCGCTCTGGGATTTGAGGCCTTCGGGGAAGCGAGTCGCGCGCTCGGGGAGGTGTCTAAAAGTGGTCGTAAACCTACGTACCGACCCGAGGGGATTTAGGGTCGGCACGCAAATGTGTGTGGCAGGTAGGGTTACCAACCGTCATCCATTTGGAAGGACAGTCCTCCATTCATTGTCCTCTCGTTAACCATTGCATTTTAAATGTCCTCCTTTTAATAAATTTTAAACATTTGTTGTCTTTTATTTTCTCACGTGACTAAAATATGCAGCGTTGTATAGTTTATTGTTTAATTTAGAATAGAAAACATTAAAAATCATTTTTATGAACGCTGACACACGCATGCGTGATAGTGTCTCTGTGTAGTGACTAAAATATAAAAGACGCTCAAACCATCTTCGTCTGCACTTTGTGAACGAATATTTTCACTTGACTTGTAAGGGGAGAGAAGAAAGAAATAGAGCTGATGTTGGTCTAAATTAAATATTGATAAAAATGTGTTGATGCATGTGTTGTGCGTGTTTTTTTGCTTATCGAGTGTCCCCTTTTTTACATGAATATTGTTGGCTGTTATTCTGGCAGGTGAACTGCACCATGAAGCCAATGATGGTGCCAGAAAAAAGTTTTAATTTCAAGGGGCGGAAAACGATCAGTGTTGGCATGAAGACTCTCAGAAAAACTAGCTAATGTATGTATAAAGTAGATTTAATTGGCTATTGCATTAGGGTGACCAGATGTTAAAATAAAAAGTAGGACATTGTGACTTTTTCTTCAAAATAAAATAAACATTTTCTTAAAAAGAAAATAATCCCGTAACTTTAAATTTATTTCAAGTATTTATTTATTAAAAGTTCTTTCTGTAAATTCTGTATTTGATACGTAATCTTGGAATTTAACACATAATTTTTCATGAAAGTTTGTCTTAACAAAAATGAATGCTGACACATTCTCGACAGACAGACGGTTCTCTTCATCACTCCATAAAGAATTTATTAAGTAAAATAGCCTTCCCACAAACATATTAGTTTCTGGAATTGTGAGAACAAATTCTGACCCTCTGCTCACATTTTTGATTTACGCCAAACACAAGAGTATTTTAAACTGACCGTAAATGTTCGTGTAATGTGCAATTTCTTCGATATTCCATTAAGAGTATATCTTTGCCAATAGGCGTCTCCGCGCAAAGAAAAGGGATGTTGCCGTTTTGAGAATACGTACTAATGCATCAATTTGAACATAAAAGCATTGAATTAATAAAAAACGGGACAAACGGAACACAACGTCAAAAAAGGGACAGTTAGCGTCCCTTTGACGCTTTTTCGGGACAAAGGGACCAGAAGCTAAATAATGGGACACTCCCGTTAAAAACGAGACATCTGGCCACTGTATTACACTCGTGAAATTAACTGCAATAGCGCTGAACTAAATACACCGATAAAGATGATGATTTTTCTTACCACTTCCTCCCATTCAGAAGTGTGATACATCAATCATAGCAAGCTCTGTCGTGTATATTTGGAGCACGAACACAATATAATTAATAGTTGGTATATTCCGAAACTTATTTGGAGGGAATTTCATTTGAGGAATAAAATTACCTCGTCGCAAGGCGACTCGGAAATTAATCGGAAACCTCTAAAGAATTTATGGTATTACCTAAGTTAATTCATCAGGTGTTTTAAAGCACATCCGAAGAAGCAAACTGCAATAAAATATTGAGACCCTTCAGTACATTTCGGTGCATTAAGTTTCTTGCTTTTGAGTACATTAATCGATTCGTTGTGTCAGGATAATCATTGTCCAAAGGTAGACATTAATGTTTAAATTGGTATGGATTGTCTGTCTTTGACCATAGAAATTACGTAAAAATGTTCATGGAAATTCATTAAAAGTAGGTTTCAGAACACAGGTTTAATCTGTTAAATCAAGTCGTAAGCATTTCTTATGTCAGAAAAACGGTTTAGTAATTGACAGCATTTCTCCATTTAGATGCCTTGAAAGCTCTAAAACAAATTTTAGTGCTTAAAAAATTATTTTTTCGATAATTCTCTCTGAATTTTCTCGTTGGAATAGAAAAAAAATTGTTAGTTCTCCATCAGAAATCTGAAACGCATTGAATAACACCTCAGATACCCAAAGTTATGTATTTCTAGAGATGCAATCGTGCGTGACAGACAATCAAAAGGACTTTCACAGTTTACCCGCATACTACATTTATGTTTTTTTTTAAATAGTTATGGGAAGGGGTACATATTTAAGAATTAAAATGGACTAAGGTTACATTTCTTATATTGACTGATTAATTAGTTTCAGTTTCCTGGTGAATCTACTCCAATGGTCATTAATCCCGTTTGTGTAGTGCATGTTATTACGCGAGAGATGGGTGTATTCATTCGCAGTTGAAGCGCGAGATCCGGCGTTCTCTTAAACGTCGGTTTTCTATTTCCCTAAGCTAATTAGAATTCCTGGTAGCTCGTTGTCGCTGAAAAAATCTAATTTTTGTTACGGAGGTAAAAATTCTCTTAAGTAAAAGAATACCCATTCAGTTTACTGAAGGTTAATTTTAACGGAATGTTCATAGAATCCTCCATGAATTGTTTTGCTCCTCCTAAAGTTTTAATGAGGTTTCCATGTCTTCAAATTTTAAATCGCTTTTTTTATTCGATGAAATCTGTATCCTCATTTACGTAATTATAATACTTTTTACACGTTCATTTACTAATTAAATTTTAAAGTATGTTTTGAATTAATCCGCACCATATATAATAATCCAATAGTATGTATTGAATTAATCCACTCTACATATAATAACTTAAGAAAATATATTTTTTTACAATTTATAAGAAACCGTCGACACGAAACCCTTAATTGCACTGCTGCTGAGTAGGAAAGAATACCCTGATCTTGCATGAAAGATATGTTCGAGAAGAAAATATCGAATTTCTCAGATTATGGAATAGGAGCGAAGTTAGAGATAGTTACACATGCATTCCCCACACATACGACGCTACAGCACATTTTACCCTGGTGCATAACCGGGGAAAGGATGCCTCCAAGACCTAAAAACAACCCTTCCGTGTTTTCAAAGGGACACGAGTCACATCTTCTATACCTTAAAATAAAAAAAACTTAATTTTTGCACAATCTGATGTATTATGGAAGGCTCTCTCACACCGTAGTAGGAGCATCCAGTGAGCCCAGAAGTTGTGACCCAGTGAGAATGTTTTCACTTTTAAAACAATAATTTAAAAATAAAGTTTTTTAATTACGATATTTTTTGCCTTAGATTTGCTCGTTCATACGTTAGTGTGGAATTTCAACTTTAAAAAGGTATTTAGTTATAAAACACTCAAAATGTTCTAAATTTGCAGTTTAATTTCCAAACTATGAATACGAAACAGTGAGCAAGGGGGGTGAGGGAAAATGTAGGAGAATATATGAGGAAACATTAGGTGAACACGAGGGAGAATAATCAGAGGAACACGTGAATGAATGCCGAAATATGTTAGGAATCATATAAAAAAAATTGAAAAGAACATGAGAGGGATTGTGAAGCACACGTGGGATACATGCAGGGAAATTTGCGGAGGTAAATGTGGAAAGTATAAGGTGAACATTTGGGAAAGATAGGGAAATATACGGAAACCTGTGAGTAACATGAAAGGAAACATGTTAACAGCACGCGGAGAACTGTGGGGAATATGAAGATATCGTTTTGAACCTTCTGTTACATTTGTGAAGATGTATCTCTGCTGGATACCTTACTTCGTGTCATGCGTGGATGGTCAGAATCGAGTAGAAACTCTAAATCTATGTAAAATTCAATTGATGCATCAAAAGGACAATCATGATGCTTAAAAGTACAGATCAGAACTGGCCGTCTGAAGTACGGATCCTCTATGAAACCATTTTCTCTTTTAAAACTACGACTTACACAGTGCAGGATGTTTGAACGTATCCAGATAGACTGGATATACATACATTTTTTATTTAGAGCAGAAATAATAATTACATTTTAAATTATGGAAGTTTATTGGTCGATAAAACCTTCTCTCAGATTAATACCTATAAAATTGAATCCATTGTTCTTCCTTGCTATTAAACATGATTCTCCCTCTCACAATCTCGTGATTCCGATTAAACTTGTGATTAGTCCAATGTGTCAAAATGGAAATTCGTATAACATCGTTTCCCTGGAAATGTCGAAATCCTATTTAATGTCGCAATTTGGTTGCTGTGTGTCTAAACTTGTGATTAAAAGAGAAAGAGGAAATGTAGATAGAGGAAGTTACTATTACTCCAATTATGCGTTTAGGAGAGCTTAATTTGCGTTTACATGTTTGTGTCCACTTCCCAGTCATCTACGTCAAAGGCACAACACGCTCTTGTACGTGGCACGCGGTGGTAGAGGAATGTGAGTATCGCCGTTTGTTGAGACCGACCAGAGCGGGAGTGCAAACTGAGTAAGCAAAGCCCGGTGTAACACAGGACGAAAATGGAGGATAGGCACAAAACGAAACGCTGAGAAAAAACGGGGTGGGCTAGGACGGACGAATTAAGGACGGATGAGGTGTTGTTGAGGACAGTGTCACGAGCAAGGATGACGTGGATGGAAAATACTGGGAGAGGTACCTCAGGGTCTGATGTCATTGCAGTGTCACTGATCGGGAAGTCCTAGGTTCGAATTCCGACGGTGACATGATATTTGACTCTAGCTTGTCAGCTATTCAGTCGCTCTCTGGAGGAGGATTCTAGCGGCTGGCTGCTCCAACTGTAGTTTTCTGTGGTTTCTTCGATCAACACCAGGAAAATCCCGGAGCAGATACCTAACAAATGTGCCACGGACCGCGCGTCATCTTTACTTACTGTTCCTTGACCTATCTTCTTCCCTCACACACTCTTACACTTATACAAGTATGCACTTCACTACCGCACGTCGGGAGACCTGTCGAAAGCTTAGGGCTTGTCCCGGCTGGGGCGGTGCCCCACTGACGGGAAATACCTGGTTGAGAAAAAAAGCCTATAGTCGACAGGTAGGTCGGGGCTGGATCTTACCATCCATTGGGAGAACATCTTCCCGTGGGGGAAACATCGGAGGGAAACACACTTAATGACATTAGCAGTTGACGCGCTCGGAATCACTAATCAATCGATCAATGGACAGAAATTGACCGAACATGGAGAGGAAGTAAAACTGGAAGGACGGGTGAGAGGTGAGACCGGCGTGAAACATAAGATGAAAGCGAGGGAAGGCAAAAAACAAGTGAAGTCAGTGCAACGGCAATGATCCAGTTGGGACTTGTGTGAAAGATAGGGTAATATTGCAGGGTGGCAACGTTGGAGAGAACAAAGCAGCATTATTCAAGACTTGTGGGTGGTAGAGAGAGCAGTGGCGGACGGAACCGCGTAAGTGGAATAACAAGAGATGCGCACGGGAAGTAGGGAGGAAGTGCAGAGGGAGGAGGCGACAAAGGTGTCAAGAGCCCCAAGGGAGGGCAGCCGGCGGGTGGGAGGGCGCGGAGAGCCAAGTGACGGCTGCCGGATGTGGGTGCGGCCGGCGAAATTGGGTGGCTCCCAGCTTCGCTTCGCCCCTCCTCTACCCTTCAGGGCAGACCCCCCTTCACCGGGCACGTCGCGGCGCGTTGCGGTACTGAAGTCAAACGTAAAGTTGGGCGGCGCCGCCTAAATTAATTTACGCGCTACTTTCAGGCGCGCGTTTCGAGTGCCACGCTATGCAACGCGTGTCGCACCGCTTCGCGCTCGTCATCCGCCGCCCACGCCCCGCCGCCCACGCCCCGCCGCCCACGCCCCGCCGCCCACGCCCCGCCGCCCACGCCCCGCCGCCCACGCCCCACCGCCCACGCCCCGCCGCCCACGCCCCGCCGCCCACGCCCCGCCGCCCACGCCCCGCCGCCCACGCCCCGCCGCCCACGCCCCGCCGCCCACGCCCCGCCGCCCACGCCCCGCCGCCCACGCCCCGCCGCCCACGCCCTGCCGCCGCCCACGCCCCGCCGCCCACGCCCCGCCGCCCACGCCCCGCCGCCCACGCCCCGCCGCCCACGCCCCGCCGCCCACGCCCGCCGCCCACGCCCCGCCGCCCACGCCCCGCCGCCCACGCCCCGCCGCCCACGCCCCGCCGCCCACGCCCGCCGCCCACGCCCCGCCGCGCCCTGCCGCCCACGCCCCGCCGCCCACGCCCCGCGCCCACGCCCCGCCGCCCACGCCCCGCCGCCCACGCCCCGCCGCCCACGCCCCGCCCCCACGCCCCGCCGCCCACGCCCCGCCGCCCACGCCCCGCCGCCCACGCTCGCCGCCCACGCCTCGCCGTCCACGCCTTCGCCGTCCACGTCTCACCACCCACGCCCTGCCGCTCACGCCCCGCCGCCCACGCCCCGCCGCCCACGCCCCACCGCCCACGTCCGTCGCTCACGCCCCGCCACCCACGCTCGCCGCCCACGCCCCGCCGCCCACGCCCCGCCGCCCACGCCCCGCCCCCACGCCCTGCCGCCCACGCCCCGCCGCCCACGCCCTGCCACCCACGCTTCGCCGCCCACGCCTCGCCGTCCACGTCTCACCACCCACGCCCTGCCGCTCACGCCCCGCCGCCCACGCCCCGCCGCCCACGCCCCACCGCCCACGTCCCGTCGCTCACGCCCCGCCACCCACGCTCGCCGCCCACGCCCCGCCGCCCACGCCCCGCCGCTCACAACCCGCTCTGGGCTCCCCGCTATCGCTTCCTTATCCATGAATCCTGCCACCCGTACCCCGCCCCTGCGTCCCCACCATTACACAGCGCTCCTAACCACGTGCACAGCCGCCACGCCGCACTGACCAATCGCCGCCCCAGCCCACTCCCACCAAGCCAACGGCACCCCACAGCACTCACTCGTTTTATGCATTTTCATCTTGAAATTAGAATAATTTGATCTTTCTCACACTGGTTTTATGATGGTTTTATTAAAGCTAAATATATAACTTATTTTATTGAAAATTAAATTATAGGAACGTTTTTCCTTCATTCAAAACAAGACGCCTAACATGAGCATTGTCTTAAGCGAACCCTTGCTGTTTGCTTTTCGGTTTCTACTTCGTGGTATCCGACAGTGTTGCTGTAGAAGTCTTAGAATAAATCTTACATGTTTTAACTGCAGAAAATTCTTAGTTTGAAGGTCATAAATGTTAATACATGATAATGACGACGCATGTTCACGTATGCTGAACAATGACAACTAAAACTCAATATTTCTATTGCCAGTGAGGAGGTCGTCCCCTGTGACTTTGTGCATCTGCCAGACATATGTGCACCTACCATACCGCTCGTGAACTGCAGTAGTGGCACAACTTAAAAAATAAAATTATGGTGTACCTTCCTGCAGCAAAATCAGCATATCTTACAGTACAGTATTCCATCAGCAAAGTGTGAATGCAAGAATTATGCATTTCAATACAAGGTGAAAGTTTCAAACTCATTTACCATAAAATCTATTTTTTTTGTTGTGCCACTATTGCAGCTCATGAACGATGTGTTCGTTGACCTCGTTGTCCCTTCTACATACCATTCCCACACTTCTACATACATAGAAATGTTTAACATTTATTCCGTGACGCTCTTTACTTTCTCACTCTGTCGTTTCCCTCCTCATACTCCGCCGATTCCCGCAATGTTCTGAGCCTGAAATTCTTACAGCGTATGCGCACATAGTCGTCCATGGCGAGTTTTGCCTGCACTTGTCCATCACACGTACGAAATAAAAACGGCATACGTGCAATTCCAGGTACGCACGACACCATTCACGACCACTAAACGGATTCTCCAATTCTTTATTCTATGCCTCCCTCTTCACCCTTCCAGGGATATTACGAATGCTTCTCACGCAGTTGATTTTTTTTGACGGAGAATTTACTGGAATGTGCTGATCGGGACTTTGATAGTGCCTCTGCAATAAATCACACAAAAAATGCATAAGCGTATGAAACGTCAGTTTGCTTAACCAAACAAACGTAAGCACAGAGATAAGAACAAGTTGATAATATAAAAATCTACTAACGAGGTCATAGGAATAACGAACTTTATTTTATATCTCATTAATACGACGCTAAGGATAAAAATAGTAGTGACAATTTTCATTTCAGATAATAATACATAACGGTTTATAAATCATTTATGAAACGTATCTAAGGTATACCATGAGTACTAATATATCACGCACGTTATGAAAGAACATTTTTGCGGTGCTTTAGAACGTGATGAATTGTAAGTTGCTGCAATGCAAGGTACTGCAGTGGAACGCAGAAGAGTGAAGTGGTCATTTATTCTCCTAGAAAACCATGGGCACGAATAACCCCGGGAGGCAAAATGCGTTCTCCAAGGTAACGACCTTCAGAAAATTTTAAACATTTTGTGTACTGGCCTGCAGCATGTAGGAGAGGTATTTTTCTAAAACATATAATTTTTAATTAATTTCCTTCTATAATTCTCCACAAATATTTGCTTTGGTAGGACTGATTATCCACAATGATCCTGAAAAAACATTTGCTTTCAGCGTGGAAGATAAAATTACATTTGGTTAGACTGCAGATCATCTTACGAATTGTAAAATGTTTTGAATCAATTTGAAACACATTTTAATAGTCGAGTAATGAGTGTAAAATAATGATTTTTCAAGTACTTTTAACAACACTTTCTATACAAGTGTAAAAATCCGTTGCATTGAAGACAAAGTAAGAAAAGAAGAAACAATGAAAGAGTGAAATTATTGTAGAAAAAGATAACGTATACGAATTGTTTTATTAGAGCCATATAGGTAAATGGTTTCAGGCAGTCATTTACGGGATTATAAATTTGGAAGTTTAGAAATATCTCTGCATACCAAATAACACTTGATGCATCTCAAGTGCACAGTATCAAATCATGTTTTCATTGGATGCGGATCAGACGTTCAATGTATTTGAAACTGACCGAGGGTGAGCTGGGTTTATTGTTAAGCGATCTACTTTACTTTATCATCGCGGAGTAGAGAGAAAGTTATGTAATGTTGCGCGAAAAAACCGCAGATTTCCAGCGGAAAAACTCTCTTTACAGGGCCATGGTAACGAAAAAGTGCACAAATCCAGTTGCTAAATTTATCAAAATATTCTCTAACATGTAGTGTAACCAAAATCCATGTTTTGTGGATCCTTAATAGCAAAAAATTGAATGACGGTAAAACGTCTGTGCGGCCGGCTGTCTGAATGGTGCGAGTCCCATGTTCTTTGAAAACCCTGATTTTTGGAATACTGCGTAAGTTCAAAATTATTTTAGGAGTATTCTAACAATTATAATATCAAATATAGAGATTTCAATGAAATCTGTTCCTTAAAGATAGATTTTGAAATAAGGTCATGTACAATTTTTCGAAAATGTGAGTACTTTTCTCGTAATTTTTCATGAAAAGGGCGAGAAAGTACGTGCTGTTTTAGCACCACTAGTTCTGTACCTGTGCCACGCGCAATACGGTGCCAAGCTCAGTTCTGCGGAGACAATGAGTTGAATATGGATATATTGTAGAAAATGACTTTTTACAAAACAAATTCAGTTGTCGATAAAGATATTAGATATGTTTGAAAGTACCAAATCTATTAAGTATACCGAAAATGATCTGAAACATTTGAGTATTTGATCCCCACTACACATGTATTTCGGTACTTCACAAAGACTTACTGCGAACGCACAATCATGTTGAAATCGAATCATTGGGATCGGGAACGCTGACTCAGTGCATCATCTGATGTCACTGCAGCGCCTCTGACCGGGAGGTCCCAGGGTTGAGTCCCGACGCCTGCAAGATTTTCGACACTAGCTTTTCAGCTAGGCTGCTGCTCTGATCGGTATTATTCCGTTGTTTCTCCGATCAACACCAGGCAAATGTCGGTGCAGTACCCTAACAAATGGGCCACGGACCGCGCGTGATCTTTCCTTCCCCTTCCATGTCCTATTCTCACCCCTTACACACACACTATCATGCACTACACTACCGTCCATGCCGGGAGACCGGTCGGAGACTTAGAACTTGTCCCGGCTGGGGCGGTGCCTCGCTGGTGGGAGATGCCTGGTTAGGGAAAAACCCATTAGTCAACGGTAGGTCGGTGCCGGATCTGACCATCCAGGGGGGAAATACCACTGCCACCTTCCGAGGAAAAACATTCGCTACACTTACGGGACTAATGACCATAGTAGTTGAAGTGCCAGGAATCATTAATCAATCGCATCATTGGGGAGTTGCTGCAGCTGGAATGATTAGCACGTGAATACACAACCGCTACGAGACTATTTCAGAGGGGAAGCAGCGGTCCACCCGCTGAGCAGAAATAGAAGAGGAAAGTACAAGAGTGAGGAGCGAGGAGCGACGTGACCCCGGCATACTTCGAATCACTTTCCCGTGAACCCGGCTCATTAGGCAGGATTAACATAAGAAAACGCTTATTCCTGAGCGAGGCGCAATGTGTCCCCGTGCAGGCGCTGGCCGCCCTTGACTCGCGCGGCGTCGCTGATCACCGATAGGCGATTCGCAGGAGCACGCGACCGGCGCACGCCACCCACGCGCGAACCCAGTGCCCTTCAGCCGACTCCGCTGCGCGTGCTCTCCAACGCGCAAACCCGCGCTCTCTCCTACGGTAGGGCTCGCCCCCCCCGCTCGCGTACGGGAGCGGTAGCTCAGTGCATCAACTGATGTCACTGCAGCGCCTCTGACCGGGAGGTCCTAGGTCTTAGGCGGCAGGATTTTCGACACTAGCTTGTCAAGTAGGTCGAATTCAGTCGCTGTCTGGTGGAGAATTCTATCGGCCGGTTGCTCTGATCGGTAGATTTCCGTGGTTTCTCCGATCAACACCAGGCGAATGCTGGAGCAGTACCCTACCAAACGGGCCACGGACCGCGCACGATCTGTCCTTCCTCTTCCTTGTCCTATCCTCTCCTCCTTACACACACACAGTTCAGCTGAATTCAATGAATTGTTAACAGCCAAACTTCAATAAACACTTAAAATAGGAAGGCTGTTTAACTATTTCTTCACACTTTACACAAAGCGATTTAATATTTTCTTTACTTTCCTGTCAGTAAAGATATGTTTCAGAGCAATAATAACTAATTCTTACACTTCTTCATAATTTTTTTAAAAACAAGACCATGTGTTTGCTTAGTTTAATTAACATTAATGCATGTCGTTACTTATTCTCAGTTTCAAATATTTTTCCTGGATCTTATAGACATTTCAGTAACTACTCAAGTTTCATCGTTGGCTGTGTCTAGGAGTAATTTTTGACAAAAATAATCACATCGCGTTTTTTTTGCTCAATGCTGAGTGATTTTTATAGAACTTTTACAAAGCGCGTTATCAGGAGTTACCTGAAGTATCGCATTCGGAAGTGCCACAGCATGGAGTCTTCCGACTTCACTTCGTCTGACGCGAACGAGAGAGTAGCCAGCGCGCTCCCCCTGTCCGAATCCGGGGCTTCGAGCGGAGCGCCTTTGCATTCCCTTTGCATCGGGGGCGGAATCGAGTTCTAACCGGATATCTGCGAGTCCTCTTTCCCGCAGTTCGTCCGCCGTTTAATATTGGCTATCGGCTGAATTCAATCTTCCGAGCCGGTCGAAGACCGAAAGAGCCCCACTCCGCGAGGCGACGTCGGGCCGCAAACGGGGCAACGGACGCGACGGCAAACCGGGAGGGGGTAGTCATAGCCGAGGTAGAGGTGGGGTTACTTTCGAGGGCGGAGAGGGAAATGCCAGACGGGGTTTGTAGCGGGGCTTATGGCGAGGCTTGTGGCGATTTTTGTGGTGGAGCTTGTTGCGGGGATTGTGGCGATTTTAGTGGCGGGGATTGTGGCAGGGTCTCTGGTGGCGCTTGTGGCGGGTCTGTTGCGGAATCTGTGGCGGGATCTGTGGTGGGGTCTATGGAGGGGTCTGTGGCGAGTTCTGTGGCGGGGCGGCTGGCGGGGTGGCTGGCGGGGTAGCTGGCGGGGCGGCTGGCGGGGCGCTGGCGGGAAGCTGGCGGGAAGGATGGCGGGGCGGACGGCGGGGTGGCTGGCGGAGTGCTGGCGGGAAGGATGGCGGGGCGGACGGCGGGGGCGGGACGGCGGGGGGACGACGGGGGGGACGGCGGGGACAGCGGGGGGGGACGGCGGGGGACGGCGGGGGCGGACGGCGGACGGCGGGGGGACAGGGGGACGGCGGGGGACGGCGGGGGATGGCGGGGGCGGACGGCGGGGGGGGGCGGAGGGACGGCGGGGGGGGGGTACCGGAGCCGCGGCCGGTGAGAGGACTGATGGCGGCGCCGGTGGCGAGGCGGGGGCGGGGCTGGTGGTGGAGAATGTGGCATTTGTTCCTTCGCATGGCCGGAAGCTGCGGAGGGGTTTAGGGCAGGGGACGGGTCGAGTATGAGAGGGGGCTGCGAACACGCCCGGAGAGCCCTCGAGCGCAGGAACCCACTTCACAGAAGCAAGCTCTGCGGCGCCGCAGAAACGCTCTCCTAGAGGCGGTGTGTCGCGCTTCATTCACTCCAACTGCATCAGCTCGCCAATGGTCCGTCTCCACTTGATTTGCGCTCTGATGTCAGTCGTTCAGAAGTAACCAGAGAGAAATATCTAGTGATAGATCAAATTTAATTGTTAAATATGTGTAATTTAAATTGTTTGACATTACATTCCGTGTTAATAAACTTTAATAATGAGGTATAACTCCATATTTGGTAATTTGAAACACATTTGATTACTGTTTCAACTAATGAATTTGCTTAGTAGAAAGTCATTTTTTACTTCGTTTGAATCTCAAAATGAAAGCTCGCTCCGTATATTATATATATATATATATATATATATATATATATATATATATATAAACCGGTAGTGGTAGCTCAGTGCATCAACTGATGTCACTGCAGCGCCCCTAACCGGGAGGTCCTAGGTTTGAGTCCTGACGGTGACAGGATTTTCGACACTAGCTTTTCAGCTAGGTCGAATTCAGTCGCTGTCTGGAGGAGAATTCTAGCGGACGGCTGCTCTGATCGGTAGTTTTCCGTGGTTCCTCCGATCAACACCAGGCGAATGCCGGAGCAGTACCCTACCAAACGGGCCACGGACCGCGCGCGATCTGTCCTTCCTATTCCTTGTCCTATCCTCTCCCATTACACACACACACACACACACACACACACACACTAACATGCACTACACTACCACATATTCCGGGAGACCGGTCGGGAGCTTAGAGCTTGTCCCGGCTGGGGCGGTGCCCCGCTGGTGGGAGAGTTCTGGTTAGGGGGAAACCCCACTAGCCGACGGTAGGTCCGCGCCGGATCTCGCCATCCAGCGGGCGAAGATCACCGCCATCTCCCGAGAAAAAACATTCATTACACTCACGGGACTAATGACCGAAGCAGTTGACGCGCCCGGCCACACGAAAAAATCAATCTATATATATAATATATATATATAACCTAATAACATAATGGTCCTAATGCGGCAAATGGCGCTCTCTTAGAAAGGCCTGCACTGGTGTTTGCCACTTGCAGCTCTGTTCGGAAGCAGATCGCCACCTGAGAGTTTGTGCGCCTGCCAGTTACCAGTGCATGATGTATTGCCTCCACGTCAGAATAGGTCGTGTGTATGAAATTTCCCACCCCACGTTCATTGGCAAAAAGTCTCCAAAATCATTTTACCGCGTAGATGCACTGGACGTTTGTTACATTTACTCTGAACCATTTATTCTAACCCTGAATTAGGCGTTGAAAGAAACTGCATTGTGGATGATTTCACTTATTCTAATATTAAGCGCCTTCTGTTGTGATTTTTCAAAAAGAAACAGTAGAAAAAATTCAAAAAAATAATCACGATTATGAGTAATCATACTTTTACTTCGCTTTTCGCGCCATTTTGGGATTAATTTTCAAAGCGCCTTCTGTAAATCTATTCTCTTTGGGAGACAGAAAGGCTCAGGGGAGGAGCTAGTGCTCTAGTAATGCTCTAGTCAAACAAAGCGAACGCCGACGATGAAATAATTATTTTCATTTCAAACAATGCATTTTGCGCTTAATTTTCTATCGCAATACACCAAAAGAGTGTCGCAAAAAAAGACTCACATGGAAATGACGAATCATGATTTCACTTCGCAAGAAAACCTACCAAAAGTCCATAAGAGTGCGAGTAATCATTGTGTAGGACTAACAAGATTTTCTTTGCAAAGCGCGCTCGCTCGTTCGCCAAGCTCCGGAGCAGTCACGCCGCGCCGCCGCGTTCACTTTGCCACTTTGCGAGAAGCGAATTTGCACGGACGCCCCCTCCCCCCTTCCCCATGTTTGTGTGCGAACGCGGGAGAAAGAGTGCAGAGAGCGGGTGAGCGCGTGGGTGGTGAGGGTGGCAGCGGGCGGCGGGCGTTGGGCGTTGGGCGGCGGGCGTTGGGCGGTGGGCGTTGGGCGGTGGGCGTTGGGCGGTGGGCGTTGGGCGTTGGGCGGTGGGCATTGGGCGATGGGCGTTGTGCGGTGGGCGTTGGGCGTTGGGCGGAGGGGGTTGGGCGGCGGGCGTTGGGCGGCGGGCGCTGGGCGGTGGGCGTTGGGCGGTGGGCGTTGGGCGCTGGGCGGTGGGCGTTGGGCGTTGGGCGGTGGGCATTGGGCGGTGGGCGGTGGGCGTTGGGCGGTGGGCGTTGGGCGTCAGGCGGTGGGCGTTGGGCGGTGGGCGTTGGGTGGTGGGCGTTGGGCGGCGGGCGTTTGACGGCGAGCGGCGAGGGTGGCGGGCGGCGAGGGCGGTGGGCGGCGAGGGCGCGGGGCTTGCGAGGGCGGCGGGCGGCGAGCGCGGCGGGCAGCGAGGGCGGCGGGCGGCGAGGGCGGCGGGCGGGCAGCTGACGGCAGGCGGCGGGCACGGGCGACGGACGGGCGGGCGGCGAGGGCGGCGGCGGCGGCGTAGAATTCAAATCGCGTTCCGTGGCCGCGTCACGGTCGGCGGCGCTGGTAATGCCGATCCCGCGGCTGTTAAGGCCGCAATTTGCGCCGAAGCCGCGGACGAGCGCGGATGGGGGTAAAAAAATGGCGGTAGGTTGTGTTCGAGGACACGGCCGCTGGAGTTTGCGTGAAAGCGGCCCCGAGTTTCCTCTCCAGATACACTGCGTGTGGCAGACAATGGTCAGTTTTGCCATTCGTTAGGTTGGTATGTAGGGTGCCAAAATTACAAAGGCTTGTGAATTAGGGTGTGGTTTTTTATTGTTAAAACGTTCACATAATTTTATTCATTATTAGATTTTACAAACATTAGGATCTGAAAGGTTCACAAAATACAATGAAATAATATAGTATAATATGTTAATGAATGTGACTTATTACAACTAACATTATCAGATACTTAAAACAAGAAATAAAATTAAAAGTAATGGTAGTTATATTCCATTTAAATTCTGTAATTATGGATTTACATTCCATCCCAGCTTCATTTCTATTTTTGAAATAAATATTAATTTGGAGGCTAAAAACAAAATTTAAAAAAACTTCTGATTTACTTATCTTTTAAATTTATTAAACATGCTGCTCAAATTATAACCAAATAATAAAATGACAACAGCATTAACGTGAAACAGTTTAATTTCGACAAAAAATTAAATGAAGTAATTAAATGTGTGTAATTAAACTGGATTTGAAACCGACTCTAAATCGGAAAAAATGTAAGAATATTTTATAAAAACTCAATTATGTGTTCGTATTAATATTACAGGATTGTATTGTAGATCCTTTGGACATTCTCACAAATTGCATTATGAATACAAACGTAAAGCAATTTACGGATGAAGTACAAATTAAAAATAAATACATTGTTTCAATGTTAATATTTAATTTCAAAGAAAAACACGTTCTTAGGTGTTCCATAAGAGCGCTTCGAATGTGTATTAATTCGATTTGTCAAATAAAATATATATTTATTTTGTTGTGCGATATTTCTTAAAAACACAACAGTATAAAACATTCAGGAAAAATAATATTATTTCAAAACGGTTCAATGTTGTCAACGAATTGCGTGGAAATAGTTTCGAATTTTCAAATAGCAAGTATTAATACATTTTCCAAAATTGACAATAAGTTGAAAACATCATTTAATATATTACTATTTTCCAACCCGACGCACAGTTTTTTGCAAAACATCTGGAGGTCGATCCATCAAAAACCATGACATTGGGACAAGCTCTTTTAATTCATTTCAGAAATATTCTGTTAAACTTTCCCGATGACAATATACTAAATTTTGAACATTAAATATATTATATGCCTAGGATAAAATCAAGAAGACATTAAGAGCAATTTGAAATATGTGTAAGTCAATACAGGAAGCAGAATAAAGCAATTTTCTAAACTAGGAGACATTTTAAAGGCATTATTCTTTCATGTATTTATACGTCATGTAAAACTGACGATTTACTTATCTTTTCTTTTCTATTTAAAAACAATATATCTATGACTTTAGACAAAATCATCTGAGTAATAATAATAATATGCAAAATTAACTTTCATTCGAATTTAAAGGTAAAAACTGTGCAACATGTACCCTAAACAACGAGTATTACAAAACCAGACACCGCCAACTTGAATCGCAGTTGGGCGTTTGGCCTAAGCTCTGCCTGAGCAGTGCTTCTGAAACCGCGCCCATTCCCAGATCGAATCCATCTCCATCTCGCGCGCATGCGCCTTCAGCTCGCCCCCTCCCCCTCCATCCACGCAACTAGGAATACAACATCCATTTCGATGTTTTAAAAACCTCCATGTTTTTTATAAAATCATCGAAATATTTAATATCGATATTTTGAAGCCGATGTTTTTTAACATTGATACTGTGTGTTCGATTTTTTACGTACTTGATATTTTTAATTTAAAAAATGATATCATTGGAACAAAAGTCTATAGTAATTTTCAGGTATCCATAAATTGAATATTATTCTGACCAAAAGGACCAAACGTGAAAAATAAATAAAATTAAGTTTTCTTTAAAATATAAACCTACATAATTTTTGAATTATCGAATCAAATAATTTAAGTTTCGTTAATAATCCTGATTATTTTTTAACTTTTTTGTGTGACAAATCTTAATTAAAAATTAATAAACGAGATCATTGTAAATCAATTCCCCCGCGTGAACTTCAATGGTAATCCCGTTTTAAAAACATCGGTGTTTAATAACATCGATGGTTCTGAGTCGATGTTTTATTAACATCAATACTATAATTTTGAGCATCGAGGGTAGAAGCATCGATGTTTTGTTGCCGATGTCGCATCCCTACTCTCAAGCACGGCCACCGCCCTCGTGCACTGCTGCGGCGCGACACGGCGCGGTGCGACTGGGCTCGCCCCTCGCACCGGCCCGGCGCGGCGCGGCGCGGCGTGGCGGTCACTTAGCCGCACGCGAAGGCCGTACGCGGCCGCCCCGCGCGCGATCACGCGGCCGCCGCCGTCACGCGTGCGGCCCAGCAGGGCGCGGCGACCCTGTTCACGCCTCGCGCGCGGAGCGCTGGGTTTGCACGCCGCTCTGCCCCACGCCTCGCTGCTAATGTTGATGTGGGAAGTGCAACTCTCTGTAGACGTGGTGCGAGCTTCATCCTCCCTGGTTCTATGGTTCCTGCCCCGGTGGTGGCGGATTCTCGATTGATTTATTATTAGTGATTCCGGACGCGTCCGTTACTGAGGTCATTAGTCCTGTAAGTGTAGCGCATGTTTTTCTTCGGGAGATGGCGGTGATCTTCCCCCGCTGGATGGAGAATTCCGGCGCCGACGCGTTGGCTGGCGGGGTTTTCCTCAACCAGATATCTCCCATCAACGGGGCACCACCCTCGCCGGTGCAAGTTTTAAGTCCCCGACCGGTCTCCCGGAATGTGTGGGAATGGTGCATGTTAGTGTAAGTGTGTGTAAGCGGTAAAGATAGAACAAGGAAGAGGTAGGAATGATGGGGCCCGGCATTCGCCTGGTGTTGATTGGAGAAACCACGGAAAAATACCGATCAGAGCAGCCGGCCTCTAGATTCTCCTCCAGACAGCGACTGAATTTGACCTAGCTGAAGAGCTAGTGTCGAAAATGTAGTGACTGTTGGGACTCGAACCTAGGATCTCCCGGTCAGAGGCGCTGCAGTGTCATCAGTTGATGCACTGAGCCACCTCTCTCGGTCCTTCCCTAATCGTAGGGTTCGAGCCCCGATGATGGCGGATTTTCGACAGCAGCTAGAATGGTCGGTCGAACTCAGCAACCTGTCTGGAGGAGAATTCTACTGGCCGGCTGCTCCGAACGGTAATTCTCCGTAGTTCCTTCAATCAATACCGGAGTAATGCCGGAGTAGGACATTAAAAATTGGTCATGGACTTAGCGCGAACTTTCATTCCTTCCTTTTGTCTCCTCCTCTACCCTTATACACAAGCATACCTACGTGTCACATTACACTTTACACTCACTGTACATCCACGCACACCGAAAAATCAGACGGGGCAGAGCTAGTCTTGTTTGGATCAGTATCCTGCTGGGGAAGATAGTGGAGAGAGAAAATCAATCTTTAGGGCATCGCTGGATCACACGTTCTGTCCATCTCCTGAGATACAAAATGCATTACACTTACGGTATTAATGACTTTACGAGATTACGCACCCGAAATCATGAAATAATCAATCCGACCCCCTTTAGGACTTGGATCGTAGGGGATTGTGAGTTTCAAAGACTATGCGGGGCCCAAGCACCCATGGAAAAGTGGACCCTGTATTTTTCTGTTTACACCGATGGCGGCCACCGGAATGGTAATGCTTAATTGCTCGAGTGAACCAGTGATTGGGTGGTCGCTGGTACGATCACCGCTAGGTGCAAGAAATTAATTGCTGATGTTTTGATATCGGTGAGTAAGTTGCGCCTGCTAAAATTAAATTGTAGTCCGGCTAAGTGGCTCCCCTGGTTTCTTTAAAAAATTCCATGCTATCTGATTCTCCTTAATTGCCGAGGCAGTAACACCTTCAATGAGCCACGGAACGCGCGCGATCCTTCCTTATCCCGCCCTCATTGTTAACTTTAGAGTCCACCGATGGACAGATCACCCATCCTCTTATGAAGTTTACATTGATGTAATTACATGTTTATGATGTATGTATTCTTTTTTCTTGTAGAACGCAGGGTTCAAGAGAATGCCAGCAGTTTATTTTTAAACGTGCTTTAAATTTCTTCTTAAATTCATTAGGGAGTTTGTTTCACAGCGTAATGCCTACTGCATTATATTGTTGTCCTTGAAACAAGTCCTTGCCAGAGTTCGGTGCCCTTGGTTAGAATCTCCTAGGTGGGTCTTCTCCTTGCCTTCCTCCCTTCCCCTGCGCCAGCGCCAAGCCCTTTGCCTGGGCGCCCGGCTCCCGAGTGCGATCTGATTCTCCTTAATTGGCTTAGTTTTCTCTCTCCGCCCTGCGTTAACCCGAGCACTTCGCCGGAAGGGAAAGTGCACCAGGGGTAGCTACTCTGCGACTTGTCTCTGCGACACATCTCAGGTCTTTGCATCCCTTATCCATTTTAGGGGTTTTGCGGGTGTGGTTATTAATGTCCATCCTCCATAATAAACCGGTAGCGGTAGCATCAACTGATGTCACTGCAGCGCCTCTAACCGGGAGATCCTAGGTTCGAGTTCTGACGGCGGCAGGATTTTAGACACTAGCTTTTCAGCTACGTCGAATTCAGCTGCTGCCTGGAGGAGAATTCTAGCGGCCGGTTTCTCCGAACAACACCAGACGAATGCCGGAGCAGTACCCTAACAAACGGGTCACGGACTGCGCGCGATCTGTCCTTCCTCTTCCTTGTCCTATCCCCTTCCCTTACACACCCACTTACACTAACATGCACTACACTACCACATATTCCGGGAGACCGGTCGGGAGCTTAGAGCTTGTCCCGGCTGGGGCGGTGCCCCGCTGGTGGGAGAGTCCTGGTTAGGGGGAAACCCCACTAGCCGACGGTAGGTCGGCGCCGGATCTCGCCATCCAGCGGGGGAAAATTACCACCATCTCCCGAGAAAAACCATGCACTACACTAACGGGACTAATGACCGAAGCAGTTGACGCGCCCGGAAACACGAAAAAATCAATCAATCCTCCATAATAAGCCATTTTTATATTTTTGACGTTAAATAAAATGTCGCTAAAATCAAGTAAAAGTAATGGTTTTATGGTTTATAAGATCATTATTTGTTCTGTAATAAAGTTTTATTCAACAGTCTCTCTTATTCATGAGACTTATAGGGTTTTAAGATTATTTTGTGATGTATAATGCATACGCTGAGGTCATCGAAATGTTACTGTCTTTCGGAACACCACAAGTGCGTTGGGCTTTACTGACAAGTATGAAATATTCAGTTTAAACATTTTTTCTCAAGTCTAAAACTTCCTTTTGTGCACATGCACATACATAGTTTTATCGAACAATTAAGTACATGATAATATACGTCTTTGTAATAAATGTGTTAGAACTACGTTTAATCTACGATCAAATATATTACTTACGTAATGTTAATATGTGTCCATAATACTTGCCTGTGTTTTCTCATTAATGAATAGAATTTAGTTACGCCCCCGAAAGGGTGTTATTTACTTGTATCGTTACGGGAATGAAAGCACCACTACGTTACACATACCACGCTTACTATACTTCGACGCAAATATTTTGTTGAACTTGAACAATGAATGTGCATTAACGAGATCGCAAAAGAATGTGCAGAAAATTTAAATATTAATATCTGGCTACATATCAAGTAGTTTTTAGTCATGATTTCTATATTGTGTTGTTCGAAAAGATAATATATTATTGCTCATGACTTCACCCTAAGAGCATTATATTTTCTTTGTTCTTTGTGAAAAGTTGTTCGGTTATGTATGTATCGTCCATAAAAGGCAAATGGTTCCATCAAATGTAAGTGAACATATGTTGGAAGAGCACATTTTAAAATTGGATCTCCTTTTTTTTTAACTTTTCAAACATTAAAGGGAGAGAAAGAATGGATGAAAAGAATCTAAAGTTTAAACAACCCGTGTTGATATTAAGAGTCGTTCTTCATTATTAACACACATTTCAATGGAATTAAAATGCGTACCTTTCCTTTTCTTTCTTATTATGAAGCTTCTATTTTTATGTAGTTTCCTATTTTAACTAATGGAGCTTTTTGTAAACCCCATTGAAATTTACCGGATACACATAAAGATGACTTCATTAAACGGATCCATTGATTCGAATTTCATCCGCTAACCTCTGGAAAGTTCCAATGTTTAGAAATTGTTAATTTTACTTGTACAAAAAAATGTACATGTTACAGAAAATTGTCTTTCTTTGTGTGACTACGTTTATCTTTTGAAGCTGAATTACGAGAAGCATTCTTGTATTCTGACTTTCCTCAGTACTTCAAGTTCCGTTGCATTCATTTATAAACTTTATAATGTACTAGAGGAACCAGGCAGATATTGTTCTGCATTTCCCCTCTCCCTTCTCTCTCTCTTCCTCCTCCCCCCTCTCTCTCTCTTCGTTTCTCTCTGTCTCTCTTTCCATCTCTCTCTCCGTCTCTCACTCCGTCTCTCTCTCTCCGTCTCTGTCCCTGTCTGTCTGACTCTGTCACTCTGTCTCTCTCATTTACATTTAGTTGCAAATTCTGCATATGTCTGATTATGTGGGATAATATTGAGAAGTGCCGAACCGCAAAAATGTAATAGAATGTTAAGAAGATATCACCCCGTAGATTATGGTGTGAGAAACTTAATTGAGGCCTTCGGCATGAAAATTTTAGTTTCTAATGCCCTAGAGTGCTTCGCTTATGAGTTATTTAACGATATAGGTAAAAAAAAGAATTAAAAAAAAAAAAAAACGCTGGCGAGTGTTGCGGGTTGCATTTGACAAGAACATTTAGTTTTGTTCTACACCGCCATCTAAAGAAGTTATAACAACATTAACAGCACATAAACCTTCTGGGTGAAAAAACACGTAGATATGCCAACTTGCATGGAGATCGGTCACACAGTGTCGGAGTTAGCCGCTCAATCATCCATTTTTATATTTATAGAGTGGTAAAATTGCTCGTTACTTATGTTACAGCAAAGCATCTTATTACTGTCGTCAAAAGGTTATCGAATTCAGAAGACACCACTACATATAATCATTATTTTGTATTACGCCTAAATATGTGATTTTACAAGCGTGTATATATCGTTATGAAGACTATGAAAAGATAGAATTTCATGAAGTGACACAAATGAACTGTAAAGAAACGGAAATAGATTTAATTAAGTACCACAAATAAAAGAAATGCTTAAAATATTTCCTTGCGATGACGAGAGAACTTTCGGAAAGCAAGTGTCCAATGGCAGCGCTGCCACCTTAGACGCTGTGAGTGGAATTACTACACGCTCTGTGGTCGTGGCCGACGTGTGCTATCTGCGAGGCGAGTAGGCCTCTGGTCCGACAGGCTCATTCTTTAGGCGCTCGCTCACTGTCCGCTCGCGCGCGGGTGAATCTCCTTGGGGCCTCTCGACTTCCTCCTCCTCTACGCCATCCTCTACCTCCCTTACCAGTCTCCGTCCATTGCCTTCCTCTTAATTCACCATCATCAACTCCAACACCACAAAAATAAAAACATCACTACCACCAGCACCAACAACAACACCAACACCACCAGCACCAACACAGTTTCGGGAGCGGTAGCTCAGTGCATCAACTGATGTCACTCTTGAGCCTCTGACCGGGAGGTCCTAGGTTCCCACTCCCCACGGCGGCAGGATTTTAGACACCAGCTTTTCAGCTAGGTCGAATTCAGTCGCTGCCTGGAGGAGAATTCTAGCGGCCGGCTGCTCTGATCGATAGTTTTCCGTGGTTTCTCAGATCAACACCAGGCGAAAGCCGGAGCAGTACCCTATCAAACGGGCCACGGACCGCGCGCGATCTGTCCTTCCCATTCCTTGTCCTATCCTCTCCCTTTACACACACACTTACACTAACATGCACTACACTACCACATATCCCGGGAGACCGGTCGGGAGCTTAGAGATTGTCCCGGATGGGGAGGTGCCTCGCTGGTGGGAGAGTCTTGGTTAGGGGGAAATCCCGCTAGCCGACGGTAGGTTGGCACCGGATCTCGCCATCCAGCGGGGGAAGATCACCGCCATCTCCTGAGAAAAAAACATGCACTACACTAACGGGACTAATGACCAGAGCAGTTGACGCGCCAGGAAACATGAATCAATCAATCAAAAAACCAACACAGTCATCACCCCCAACATCAACACCAACACCAACACCACCAGTATCAACACACCAACACACTCCCCTTCACCAGCACCAACACAGCTGCGTACTCCCCCACTACCAGCATCATCAGCACCAACACACCAACATCATTCCCCATCACCAGCGCGATCATCACCATCACTTCCATTATTTCCACCAACATTAGCACCTTCATTATTTCCTTCCACCTCATCATCTTTATCCTAAGTAATATCACAACACTTCGAGTAATATTTAGTGTAATTATTTCACAAAATAAAACATTGAAGAACTCGAATGGATAATTAAAATCAAAGGAATTACAAAAAAGAGAAATATTACTCAAAATTGATACCGAAATATGTGAAACTTTCATTCAGTTCCGATTTATCACTGCCACCTGTAATAACATATAATCAAGCAAAATATGAATAACAATTTAATTCAAAAAATAATTTCAAATATGTTTCCATTTTAATGTAATATAACTTTCAAAAAACAATTATAACAAAGCTACTTACAAGAATATTTATTAAAACACAATTATTAATGTTTTAGGAAGTTGAGTTTTGTCGTGGTATTCTGTGGAAGTATTTGAAATGGAAGATGTACAAGCTGAATTAGCAGTGGGATTTGTCCATTTCGAATGGATTGAACACATGTGTGTACTCATTAAAGTGTTTTCCTGAATAATTTTAGTTGCAACGTTCCACATAGTTATATTCTTTGTCCTTTTTATCATCTAATATTTGCATATTAATTGCCTAAAATATGTGTAATTTCTTCATTTGTAGTTTATGCTGTTCATTTGTATTTTCTTTTTTCACAAAATTCTTGAAATTGCTTCCTTACACTTTCTCTGTTTCTTTTGCTGTTTTTCGTCACTGAATCTTTAATAATATATTATATTTCAGAGTTTTAAACATTACCAAAACGACACATTTTACTATTATATTGATGCTCACAAGCTATTATGGACCTAAAACCATTGCTATCTTTATCTTGAAAAGGTAAACAAAGTGATTACAGCGGAGTCCAAAAGTGATAATCATATGGCAATAGACATCCGCGATTGGTTGAATTTGAATATATTCTTGCCTAGCATTGGCTACTTCCGACACGGACAGACATGAGTGATCGCCACAACAAATGAATTGTATTCATTAATCAATTTGAAAAGGATTGTCAGACGACGAATGTATTAAAAACAACAATTTCAATTTTACAAACCAACAGCGAGAAGAATTGGAAATCAGGATTTACACGCTTTGTGTATATTACAAACTATTAAGAAATACGAGTATATTCTGTTTCCTCATTTTTATTACCTTTGTGATTGTAAAAAAAATTGTCGTTCAGAAATCATTGTAGACAATTAATTGCATGATCTCAACTGAAGAACGGAAGCCTACAACATACACTATTTTGCAAATGTCTGTACTGAACCTAAAATATAAGAATAAGAAAAGAAATATGGGATACAAATAAAATATAAGAATAAGAAATGTGGGATACAAAATGGAATTTATCCGTAAATTATAGATTCAATATATTGTAGATAGCTCTTAGACGTATAGCGACAGTCGAAAAAGCAGCCAGACAGGCACTATTTCTGGGGGGTTGTCGTTTCCTGTTCGTTCGCAGAAAGTTGGAATCGGAATATCAGTCCCCCGCCGTCGGAGAGGGAAAACGAAACGGAGGCTGCCGCTGGTCAGGCTGCCTTCGCTGCAGCCGGCGCCGCGGAGCCGAGCGACGTCCGCCAGGAAACCTTTGTGCGCGTGCGGTCGCCCAGGGCTGCATGCAGCACTCAATGGGAAACCGCGTGAGATGAGATCTTGCAGGGCAACCCCGCACCCAACGACCCTTTGTCTCCACCCGCGGACCGCGGTGGGAATCTCAAATCATGGCAGCAATTTCATTATGGAATGCTAGGAGTAATGCGGGCTACAGTGAGACCCGTCATCCCAACACCTCATCCTCCAGGAGTATGCGGTCACTGTGTTCCTGGAAGAGGATGATACACCAAGCAATTACTGGGCACGCGAGAATTCTCGGCACCACTCCCAATCCGTCACTTTTCCTTGCAGCCTAAGGTGTTTTACTGGAAAATTCATTTTTAACCAACTTCTGTCATCACAATCCCGCATTCCTAGATTCCTACAAATTCAGACTTACGCGTTTCTTTAAAGCATATGTTGTAATGCTTCTGTAATTATAATACTTCCTTGCTTTGTTAAATTAATTTCACTTTCTATAAGTTAAAGATCAAATATAAATGTATTGAGACGTTTTCTAAGGCAGTTGCGTAACTACGAAAAATGTTCACAAACGTAGAAATATGAATGAAAGCAACAATAATTGTCGTAATTGAGTTAGAATACAACATCATAGATTGGGTATTATTTTTAAATAAGAAATTTCAACATTACTCTGAGCGAAAATGATTTTCGCAGTTCCTCTAGGTATTAATTTTATAATTTTTCGATGTAATGTCTATTAATCTCTGTCATTTTGAAATTGCACCTTTCTTTCATTTATTATTGTACATATAAACAATTAAGATTAAGTGAACAAAATAGAATACATACAAGTGAAAAGAATGTGAATCAGCTACACACAAATTTTAATTTTATCTTAAACATTTGAAACACTATCACTATCCTTACCTTTCCTTTTTATCTTCAGCTTCCATAAACATGAAGTTTTATGATGTTTCCTCTCAGTTTCATTATTGCTTTAGGTATCAAGTAGCGTATGTATGCACCAAGTCGCAATGTTAAATTTTTAAATTTATCTTCTAATGCTTATATGTAAATGAGACAAAAAATTATATTTATAATGAGCACAACGTTGTGAAAAAGTTTGCAAAACGCATTATACTATCATTTATAATTCTAGAGAAAAAATATAAATCCACTCTATTCATTTCATTAAAACAGATATTTATTCATTTGTATGCACCTTTCGTAAAGAAACATCTCATTAATGCGTCACTATTAAATTGCATTCCAAGTACAATTAAAACATATTTGATAATTCCTTGCTGCGAACCATTAATATTCCTCTGATCAGAAAACTTTACCAAGTGGCACAAATAACTCAATATTATCCATGAAATAACAAGTATCTACTAATGACTAAATCTGAGAATAAAATATATAATATAATATAGTATATATATGTAGCGCGTATAAGTAGAGTACACCAGGCGCTCAATTCAACTAGTTCTCGTGCGATAACAAGGTGAATATGATTAAAAATCAGGTGCTAATGGGGGCATTCCACGTACTGCTCTTGGGTAGAGCTCTTTCGATTTTCAGCAAAAATTGCGTTGCAATCGTAAGTTACGCAATTTGCAATAATTTCTTTTTTAGGACTGTATGATTGTAATCACAGATATTGGATGGCTGGCAATACTACAGCATTACAGTAGGATACCGCGACAGGATACAAGCAAAAGAAATACGTCGAATTTTATGAATTTTTTTTTGTAAGTCTACAGTGATTTGAATCACAGAAACGGGAAGAGCAATAGAATCTCCGGAGATATTGTGATAAACTGCTTCTGCGGAGAACGTGATAGATATTTTCCACGTGTGGACTTGAGGAGCATGCATTTCGAGTGCAGTGCGGGTAATGTAATAGCGGTGTAGAGGGACAGCTTCTCCATAGTACGCCGTGCTGGAAGGTCACGCGCGTTGGCTTTCGGGGCATGCGCCAGCCACGGGCTGCGGTGCTCGCTGGCGCGCTCTCTCGGCGAGCGGTTGCGGCCGGGAAGCGAGCCGCGCTTTTGCAAACAGCGCGGGGCGGCCGGGGCGGGAGTCCCTCCGGAGCCTCTCCCGCGGGGAGCGTTTGTCATCGGCGGCGCCAACCTAGCTTTCTCCATCGCCCACGCCCAGCTCCCCGCCCCGCCCCGCCCATAACTCGCTCACGGCCCGCCCCCGCCTACCCCTACCCCGCTTACTCCCACTCCGCCCTGCCCAGGACTCACGACCCGACCACTTCTCGCCCCCGCCCCTCTACGCCTTCCACCGCCCCGACCGCATCTGCCAGTTTCGCCCCGCCTCCGCCCCTCCCACGCCCCGCCCCTCCCACGCCCCTCCCCTCCCACGCCCCGCCCCTCCCCCGCCCCGCCCCTCCCACGCCCCGCCCCTCCCACGCCCCGCCCCTTCCACGTCCCGCCCCTTCCACGCCCCGCCCCTTCCACGCCCCACCGCTCCCACGCCACGCCCCTCCCACGCCTCGCCCCACCCCATCCCCGCCCTCGCCCCCGCCTTGACCCCGCCCCGACCCCGCGCCGTCCCGCCCCGACACCGCCCCGACCCCGCCCCTACCCCGCCGCGACCCGTCCCGACCCCGTCCCGCGCCGCCCCGTCCCTGCCCCCGCCCCTGCCCCCGAACCGCCCCTGCCCAGCCCCCGCCCCCACCCCGCCCGCGCCCCTCCCGGAGCTCCCCCTCGCCACCCCGCCCACCCACGTCTCGTCTACGCTCCATCCACGCTTCGCTCACTCTTCTCTCTCACCACGCAAGCCCACTCTTCCACGCTACGCACGCCCACGCCCCTCCAACTCTTCTCCCACGCCCCGCAAGACCAGGTCCATCCAACTCTTCTCCCACGCCACGCAATCCCACGCCCCACCCACCCTTATCCTTTACCACGCAAGTCCAGGTCCATCCAACTCTTCTCCCACAGCACGCAATCCCTCGCCCTGCTCACTCTTCGCCCACGCCACGCACTCCCTTCACGCCCATGCCTCGCACCCCCCTCCCCGCCCTCGCCACGCCCTCGCCCCGCCCTCGCCCCGCCCCCCCTACACTTACCCACCCGCCTACCCCTTGTCCACGCCTCACCCACCCCTCGCCCAGAGCACCGTACTCCCTACCACTCAGCCCTCGCCCTCTCCCCTCCCTCTCGAAGCCCCTCGACAACGCCATTGCCCCTGCCCCTACCCCAACCTCGCCCTCGTCTTCACCCCCGCCCACGCCCAACTCGTCCAGGCCCACGCCCACTCGCTTTCTCCCTCTGTTGACCGCTGCTTGACGATGGCGGTGGCCAGAAGGCAATTGGGTCATCTGGCTTGCCATTTATCCTCTGTTCATGGAAGTTGAAATGTGTTGTAACTGATACGTATGTACTCGTACTTTTAAGGGAGGGAAAATCCGGTTAGAGGCTTCATAACTCGGCAGAAATTGTAACCATTTGTGATATTTACACGATCCTGCTAGAGGAACGCTCAGCTATTAATCTCCAATGATTGAAAAACATTTTACAATCCTTTCGTTTATGTCCACTTTTCAAATGGCAAGTGCATAGTCATTGACTGAGTTTGCAATGAAAGTTAGATTTTTGGGGGACTAGTTCTTCTCTATTTATTTTGAAACACAAATTTTTGAAGAAGGCTTTTTCTTAACTCAGATATGCTAGAAATCACCATTTACGCTCTCTTTTTAATGACTTTCTCACTACGGAGTAGAAAGAAATTTGTGTAATGCTGCGCGAAAACACTTTCGGCAGGGAAACCATTACCAGGTCATAGTAACGAAAAAGTGGATAAATCCAGTTGCTAAATTTTGAAGAAAATCCTCTAACGCGGTGCATCTAGAAATCATGTTTTGTTGGGTCCTTGATACTGAAAAATTGAATGACGGCAAAACGTTGGCCTGTTCTTCCGTCTGTCCGTCAATCCATCTGTGAACAACGCTAACGGCTAAACCTTTCAGTCGATTTTCTCCAAAATTGATATTCCCCAATCGATCTGATTGATGTTGCGACCTCTTGAATTTGTAACCGATATTTTAATTTTTGGGAGTTCTTTACATGAAGCCCCCTAGGACATTTTCAAAAATTTTTGAAACAAAAATGGCTCCATAGCTTTCTATTAAATTTTGTTGTTTAGTAGTATGAAGAACGTTTAAGAAAATGGTGCAGGTTCCAACTTTTTTTAGTATCTTCTTACAACTATAATTATGAAGATAGAAATTTTCCCTGAATAAAATCTGTTCCTTAAAGATAGATTTTGAACAATTGTCATGTACAATTTTTTGAAACTTTGAGTTCTTTTTGCATAATTTTGTGTGAAAATACGACCGTTTCTCTCGCTCATCTCATCACCTCAGTTGTTCTCTTTTCTATGTCAAATTTTTTACTCACTCCCTTAACTGTAGTTCTAGATCACGGGTTGCCAACGGGGTCAATATCGACCGCTTAGGGGACAATTATATTTTAAAAGGGGTCATTGACGATCAAAGAGGTCGAGATCGGAATGTGCTCCGGCAACTGATCAGCGTTATTGAAAACATGTTCACATTAATGGCAAAAATATTGAGTTAATAGATTTATAATTATTTGTTTTCTGATATTTGTTTCTATTACACGTTTACTTCAAATAATAAATTTGAAACTTGCTTCCCTTTTGGAATTTCTCATCATTTACGTGAATAAAAATCAAATTTTCGTGCAATTGCAATCTGTGATTCTGCTTCTAAAATCTTGTGTCTACTTGAAATTGATAGACTAAAAATGAAAATTAATTATGCTCGGTAGCACCTAATACAACATAAAGGGAAGAAAAATTTTTTGTATGCTGTTGTAATGATTATGCAATTAATGATTCTTTAAAAAACTGGTTTCCTATAAATTAAGTAAGATAAATATATATTTTATAAAATATGTATGATATAGATTTGGTTTACAGAGTCAAGAGTTATTGATATTGATGTAACTGATATAATTATTATGCATTTATTATGTAAATTAATGTGTGACCGCCTAATCAAGTTAATTACTTAATTAATCAACATATCTGTATTAATTCTATTAAAATGAACAGTTAGCTTGATTGTTACGTGGAACGTAATTTAAAGGAGCAACTCGGAGTGTTGCAATCCCAGAGACTTACGGATACAATGTTTCCCTCCGGACGTACTTCCCAACTATTCCGCTTCCCTTTACTCTCGTTCACTTTGCTGTCCACCCCTTTCCTCCCGCTGCCCGTCTCTTCCCCACCACTTCCTGCCCTTACCTCCGGCTGTGGCAGCGCTGAAACGCTCCTGTAGATTTACCTCCACCTCCTGTCCGCCGCCGCAACCTCGGCCTCCATCACGGCGGTGGCGAGGGCGGGGGCAGGGGCGGTGGCGCCGGCGTTGGCAGTGGGGGCGGCGGGACCGGTGGCCTTCAGGGCCCCCCACAGCCGTTGTCAACATCCCCCCCCTCCGCCTACGCTATCCCTCGGCGTCGCCGCCATGGCTGACGCAGGCGCATGCCCACGTTCCGGAAATGACGCGGTGGGTAATGGAGCGCCGGGCTCGTATTTCACGAACTGCGCTGCGCCACGCCACGCCACGCCATACCCGCGCCCCGCTCTGCTTGTGTTCGGGACCAACCGCCACTCACCTACGACTCTTCTCACTACTTGTCGTTTGGATGTGGTAGGTTGGAGGAAAACACATCCATGTGGTCTCGGTCCTTTATATCCAGGGTTGTAAAATCGGTGGGAAAATTCTTCGTTCTGTGAAAGTTTCGAAAACCCTTCCTCCTCTTTAATGCGGGATCTTTTGATATACACGATACTCCGCACGTACTAAGTGAAATGGGAATATTAATGATTGCAGAATGGGAAGTGAAATATAAAAGAACACACTACTGTATACATTAATTTAATTAGTTATATTTTGTTCTAGCTAGTTGTGGCAGTACTAGGGGGCGTATTTTAATAAAATGTCAGTTTTTTTCTTTTCACTTTAGAACAATGCCCTTTAGTTTAGAAATTCATTTTATGTTATAACAAAAGGAAAAGACCCATTTTTATAGGTCATTATTTTGCATTATTGTCGATTTCTACTAATAAGTCATTTTTTTACCCTTTTCCGTCATTTTTAATGCATTGTTTGAGGATTTCATCGATTATAATGTCATTTTGTATGGTACTTGCTTCGAATAATATTTACGAGATGCAACAAACGTTCTTCACAGAATTACTCAGTAGTCTATTCTATTTGTTCGCTCAAAAATTGTTTTCACAGTCGTAAGTATGTAATTCTTACGACGTATATCAGCGCCATTGCCAGTTTGGTAGATTTCAGGACAACCAAGGACAGAGATTTCCGGGTAAAAAACAGTCCAAACCAAAAGTTAATTAATTAAACATTAATTTTAACAATGATACCTAATGCATTATTTACCATTTGGACTGTATAAATGTGTATAAACAAGCTGTAACAAGTATTGTACTACAGCCACCGGGTCAATGACCCCCATCTCGATCAGGTTTTTCGTCCAGTTTTCCTGATCCATTGAGCAAATGCTGAGATGGCCCCTTGTTTTGCTTCTGGACATAAATGTAACTTCATTTTCTGTGCACGTCTTTTAGAATTCAGTGGGAAATACAATTATTCAAATTATCGTTTCCATGTTCTCGCGGAAGGAAGTATTATTCCGAAGGACAACATGGATAAAAGCCAAAATTTATTGCTTAATTATCCTTGAAAATAGATTTTATTACATGGGAGATTTTTTTCTGTTTTCAAAATTTAAGTAGTATATGACTTAGTGTAGGGATCACAGAATTTTGAAAATGTGCACACAATTCACTTTTCCCCATAGCACGTCATACGCAGTTTAACTGTTTTTTGACGTAAAATAAATAAATAAATAAATAAATAAATAAATAAAAGTTTCCATGCGGAGTTCACTCGAACGAATGGAAGAATCCTCGATTAAATCAGTAACGTATCCTGCAGCTTGAGTTGTTCATCCGAACTGGTTTTGATAAGATTTTAGAGCATTTTAAAAGCACTTTAAAAGCATTTTATTGATCATTTACGGAGCTGTTTTAGGTCATCAAAATCCGCCCCCTAGTCATCACATTTATTACCATAATTTTAATTTAGAATTTCCTTTCCAAAAAGTTATCACGTTGAGAATATATTTAAGAGGTATAATTTTCCATTTTTCCTCCGTCGATTGTAGTAATATAAAAGAAAAACTCCAAATATCTCAGCGTACGCTTCGAGACTTTCTGCTTGGATTCTTTTCCACCTATTCGAAAAGTCATCATCCACACGTAAAAAATGAGAAGCGCGTGAGTGAGTTTATATCCGTGGACGTGAGGATAATTGAGCGGGGTCCCCTCTGGCTTTAGGGGGATGGCCACGGGCGTTTTATGTTCAGGAAAAGTTGCACAAGAAAGACTTTTCAAATAAATGCATTGAGAGCTGTGGCATTGCAGAGTGCTACTGTTTTTTAAAATCATATGCAATAGTTCGTTAAATGAATATTTACGATACTTTTCTTAGATATGACGATCTGGAAGCGAGAATAGATCCCTTGTACTGTGCTAGCATAGTGAGTTCTACATTTGTTCAGAGATTAAGGTGATATACTAATGAAAAATAAACTTTTTAAATGTAAATTTAAAGAATGTTCAGAGGTCATTAATACTACCAACTCTTAACACCAGAAGTGGGTGATATGATATTTATTCAGGAGTTATTCCTGTCTCTCAGGAGTTTGTTGCTTAAAAGGGATTGTACAGGATTAATAATAATAATAATAATAATAATAATAATAATAATAATAATAATAATAATAATAATAATATAGTAATAGTAAAAACAACAATGGTATGAGCACACTAAGTTGTTTTGTCTCTAAAAGCGGTTACGCATCTCCTACACCACACACGACGATTCACTTCAAACTCAGGTAGTGAAGACAGGTGATCTATTGGATATCAAATCTTTGATCTTATTGTGAGGTAATTGTCAAGAGCATTTGTTCTAAAAATATTTTCATGGCCCCACAAGTAGTTTTAGGCTTTTCTCTAGAGTTTCAGTAATCATTTTGATATGTATTTGATCACCTCGCAAAGTTTTAAATTATATGTCAAGTGTTTTTTTGCATATCTTTTTTATTGAAAATACCGAATTAAAAAAACTGCTGAAAAATTCATTGATAAAAATGTTTTTTGTGATACATCGCGTGCGACTGTAGTCATGATTGCCGGAGGAAAGAAGAATTCATTCATTTATCGAATTGTACTATTCATGAATAACATTCAATGCAGATCTGCAAATACTTTTAAACGCTATTCTTCACCTTCGTCTCAGTTAGTGTTAGGTAAAATGTTATACTGAGCGGTTTTAATTGGATGTAGAAACTTACATAATATCGCTCAGTGTTTGACTGCGCGGTTTAAAATATCGCAAGTATGAAGGCGTCAGGCAAATTTGAAAACACTTTACTGTTGTGAGTTTTTTATCAAATTTCGAGAAAGGAAGTTATACCCTTCGACGTATACTTTTTTATTCTCATTTAGAGTTAAATTTTACAAATTCGCCTCGATTAAATTCATTATTCCTTTCCTTTAAAGGGTTTATTTCCTCAATGTTTGAACGGTAATATACACAATGATATTAAGATAATCAGCCCAAATGCCTGTAATGTAATGTTTTCAACCATGGAAGCAATGGAAGCGCCCGTAAGTGTGCGCAGACGTTTTCGAAAATGGATATCTCTTACTATTAATTTGAGACCTTTCGGATTTTAAATACGTCTTTTAATATATGTGTGTATTTAATTTGAAGTTCATACATTTCCAAAGTTTTTTAAAAACTGATTCCGGATTTTCTTTAAAGTTTCTGCTAAAACACAACAAAGTGCGCTTATCTTGGCAAAAGTCCGGAGAAAGAGACTTTGCCAGGTCGGAAGAATTTATTTCTTTATCCACTAACCCCGCGAATAGGTAAAATAAAAATGCAAATGTAGAACGGACATCTAAATATAAATATACGCTTGAAATTTAAAAAAATTAAGAAACGATCATTCATTTAGTCGTTCTAATTGACAATGACTTGATTTTAAAACAAATTGCAATTGAAATTAATTGCCGTATAGAGAAACGAAATGTATGATCATAATTAATATTTGATTTCAAGTGAACTTTCATACTTCGAAGTTTTACATTAACAGCTAAAAAATATTAAAGAGGACAAGTGAAAAAAGTTTGCGACTATTTAAATTGTTTTGTTTTGTGAATATTCAATGAATAAATAAGAAAAATTGTGTATTACATAAATCGGAAAGTATACACGTTCAAGCAATATTGTTAATACGGTTTCAAGGCGCTTCATTAGAAAATGAAAATGGTCAGTTTTCCCACTTGAATTATCTGAAAGCTTTACGCTTAATTAATAATGTTGTGGGCCGTTTCTGATGTCCAATTGTGATATTCATAAATGAAAATGGGTCACGATTATTTCATCGGCATTAACTCTACCGTGTTCTAATGGCTCTCTTGCTGCGCTGTCATGATAAGAGAAAAAGTAAATGAAGTTCACTAACTGCTACAAAAAGTATCTTTTAAAATGCCTCATGTAAAAAACGCGATGTATGCAAGTATAAAATTATACGAATTGTTCTCTGCGTAAGTGGTCGGCTTTCTAGATATGAGAAAATTAAAACAAAATGTAAAATAAAAAAAGAAGAAAAATAAAGCAATCTTTCTAAAAAAAATTTTTATACTGGCGTTTCATCATTAGCAGTTATTAGTTGAATTTATAAGCAGTTATTTGTTGAATATATTTGCGTTTCATGTAGATTGATTACAAAATATGCACATAAATGTTTTTGTCAAAATTTGCAATGTTTTTTTCATTTAGGAAAACGAAAAAGAAAACGTGACACAACTGTATTCTCACCTTTCAGATGTAATTTACTCAGAAAAAGATCAAGTGTTCAACACAACCATAATGAAAGTATGTCGAAAGGGAGATGGTACTTTATCATGCAAATAACAATGAAGAAACTTCGAATGTTAACCTCATCTCTATCAAGAGTATCAGTTCAAAATCCCGAATATTATGGTCTAGCAAGGATCTCACATGAATGATTGATTGTTTCTTGTTTATTTACACATCAAATGCTGTGATCATTAGTTCCGTAGTGTAGCGCCTGTTTTATAACGAGAGGTGGCGGTGATCTTCCACAGCTGGGTGGTGAGATTCGGTGCTGACTTACACTTCAGCTTGCGGGATTTTCCTTGTCCAGGTATCTCCCACAAGGGGCACTATCCCAGCAGAGACAAGCTTTAACCCACTGACTGGTCACTCGTCATACGTCGTAGTGTACTGCAAGTAAGTGTTAATCTGTGTAAGTAAGGGATGAGAATAGAGGGAAGAGAAAGGTAAGACCGTGCGAGAAATCCTCCGTGCCCCGACGGTTAGGGTAATGCTCCAGCAATCGCCTGGTATTGATTGTACCACGGGTAACCACGGGTAACGTAACCGATCAGAGCAGGTAACACGGATAACCGATCAGAGCAGCCGGTCGCTAGAATTCTCCTCCAGCCCGCGATTGAATTCGACCTTGCTATCCAGCAAGCGTTGAAAATCCTGCCACCGTCGGGACTCGAACCCTAGAACCTCCTCGTCAGAGGCATTGCAGTGATCACTTGACGCTGTGAGCAACGTCAGCTGGTACGACTTCACATGATAGTAAATTTAGGACAGTTATTTGCTGGGCTTGTGCGCTATTTCTCCAAGGAAAGACCTGGGACCTTCGAACGCCGTGAACTGGGAACTGTCTTGCGCCGCCCGCTGACAGATACTTCGCACCTTCCTCACAACTCGTGAAACTGCGCGAGCGGCTTTTCAGGGAGTTAACCGCGACCGTCTTCGCCCCACCCCGCCCCGCCCCGCTCCGCTCCGTCCCGCCCCGCTCCGCCCCGCCCGGCTCCGCTCCGCTCCGCCCCGCTCCGCCCCGCCCCGCTCCTCCCCGTCCCGCCCCTCCCCACCCCGCCCCTCCCCGCCCCTCCCCGCCCCGCTCCGCCCCGCCCCGCCCCGCCCCGCTCCGCCCCGCCCGGCTCCGCTCCGCTCCGCCCCGCTCCGCCCCGCCCCTCTCCTCCCCGTCCCGCCCCTCCCCACCCCGCTCCGCCCCGCCCTCCCCCGCCCCAGCCCCGCAGCCCCAGCCCGCCCCGCGCCGCCCCGCTCCTCCCCGCCCCGCCCCGCCCCGCCCCGCCCCGCTCCGCCCCGCTCCGCCCCGCCCCGCTCCGCCCCGCCCCTTTTCTCGGGAAGCCTTATCGCCCGACCCTTTTGTCTCCTTCTCCACGCGGGCCGGCGCAAGCGGGCGTTCGACTTGTTGTTCGGGGGTCGATCTCCTCGGTGCGAGAGCCCCCGCTCCCGACGCTGTTCCGCGTCCTCATCAGTTAATGCGCCACGAGGCGGAGCCGAGAGAGCGGTGGTGGCGGAGGGGGGGAGAGAGGGAGAGAGAGAGAGAGGAAGCAAGCTGTTCTTAGGGAGGAGACTGCTCTCCCTTTGACGGATTGCCGCAGTCAGCCAATCACTAGACGCTGTTTTTGTCCCGCCTTCACGCCCCCTTCCTCCTTTCCCGCTTCCGGCTGTGACGTGCTAAGTCTTTGCGCGCGTGGAGAAAGACCGGCAATCTACGGCACACGTGACGTGGGAGAAAGATTATCAATGGTTTGCAGTGTGAATGGAAGTTCATAAAAGCTCTTCTATATTTTTATAATATGTTTTTAATGACATTTAATATGACACTCGTATTAAAATATTTTATATTTTCTGGGACAAAAATTCTCAAAAACAATATCTGAAATAAAAAATTGGAAGTAAAGTTACTTCAGTTATCTCGCTATTTCATTTATCTTACTACTAAGTTTTATAATCAAATTTCTTGTAATTTGAAACTGTAAACTTTTCAACATTTGGTTTGGGATTCTTAACATTCATTCGCCATAGTTGGTAGTTTTGTTTTAACGTAATGTATACTTATGTTCCTTTTTTGTTTATAATTTGTTTTAATTTTCTACAATTTAAGTTAGTCCGAAGAAAACGGTCCTTGTGAATACAGTTAAAATAAGTCTTTTAGCATGCATTTAAGAATAATTATGCGGAATATGCGGGCCCACTCATATGGCATATTACAGTGCTGACAACCGAATGATGAAATGCCTATTTACAAGCCTATTCTGATAACTAATCGGGAAGTGGCTTTGTTTAAAAGTTCATTTTAATTTTATTCGTTAGATTTTTTTCAGAATATTACGAAACTTCTGCAGAGCGTGTTCTTCAGGGCGTATTGAGGAAACCGACGGCCTTTTGCAAATAAAATACATAATTTTACTAGTTTTAGAATTACTCGCTGTAAATTAGGAACGGAGTTTAGATTTCAGTTTTATATAATGTAGATTTTAAAATTTATTCTCTGCATTAAATATTCCTTAAAGTCATTATATGATATAATGTAATTACGTAGAAATAAGATAAAATTGACCTGTTTCACTCGAAAATCATAAAAATATTAATGACGTATGATGATACTGAGACAATTTTCTTCCTCGAAAAACTATTGAAATGTTGCCGATCTAAGCATAGCAGTGGGCGAAATGTGGCTGTACTGGAATGTTTGTTCCTTGAGGCGAATGTACGCTAACATTTTCCACAAGACTAATGTGAGAGTTAAGGAGATAAACGCCCGACTGAAAGAGGTGTTGATTATTTTTCTTCCGAGAGAGAAGTTAAACGATGGTGATAATAGTCTCTTCTTTCAAAAAACGAGGAAGACAAATGATAGTACAGGAAACGTATTTTAACTCGTACTCTTGTGCTGCAATATGTCATATTAAATGTACTTTGAAAATAAAAAGTAAGTCACAAGACAATAAAACCATCTTTTGACATTACCATTCATTTCCGATAGTAAAGGTTACAATAGGCAGCTTTTGCTAGTTGGTCCATATCTAACAAAAGAAGCAATAATGTGGTGTCAAAATAGTTTGTAATTATATATATATATATATATATATATATATATATATATATATATATATATATATGAATAAAAATGATTAGTAGATTATTTTTTGGGTTTCTCTGTTTTGTATTAATAGCATATTTAAGAGATAAAGTTTTTAGGCTTAAATTACAACTTCCGTTTATCAGATTCATAACTTAACGAATGATCTTATCTACATGTTTTTTTAAAATTTTATCACGGTCAATTATTTATGAGTGAATCGAGAATTATCTAAAGAAACAGTGTCTTCCAAAAAAATTATTTTTAAAAATACTTTGAAAAAAATCAAGGAGGGCTTTTAGAAGAACTTTCATGCTTTTAATACCCAGATTTTGTTGCTGTAATATTAAACATTTTAACAAATTTTCTAACAAATATCACAGAAGAAAAAAATGTAAGGGGGTGTTGCTGAAAATATTTATTTTCTTTTAAAAAATGGTCAGGTTGTTCAAGTGATGCAGACCAGAGATTTCCTTTCGACGACACGTTTCTAACAAACGCGGATAAACATAGGACTAGAAACAAACAACTGTTTAATGTTATTTACTGTTCGACGAGAAGAAATGGTCGTACTCGGAAAACATACGAATGTATTTTAACAGCACTTTAAACAAAACCTGCAGTTTCAAGCGAAGGATGCGAATGTCATAACAGTAGCGGACAAGAAATATAAAGCGATTTGGCCAGACTTCCTCTTGATGCCCTTTCATTCATTAATAATTCATTTTTGAATAATTAATTTGATTTACTACATATGTAGTGAAAAAAACTAGTTTTCAGGTTGAGTTATTAATATAATAATTTTTAATATTAATGGTTTTTCTATCCAAGTTCTATTGTTAACTAAGTTTTCTTCGCTCCGCCTCCCAGAAGCCTATTTCCTACTTCATCGCTCATGACTCTTCTCGCGAACATTTCCGTAGCGCAGTCGAAATAGACCGCGCCATCAGCGCAGCCGTCAAACACAGGGCCCCAGGACGGCAATTAATTCGAGTGTGGAGGCAAAGGAGGCCCACCGCCAGACAGTGCAATCGGTGCGAGGAAAGAGAATGATGGCGCTGCAGATGGAATCTTCCAGCGCCATGACAACCTGACCCGAAGAAATGACGAGAACCTTCCAAGTTGCCAGAAGAGTTTTCGTCATCAAGTAGATGTTAATTTTGGGTGTCGAACATACGCAGGTGGAAATAATCGTAAAGGAACATTGTAATGTCCCAAGTGTAATTGGAATCTATTTGAGTGCCTGTACGTTGTTTCGCGAATTGAATCGTAATGGCCATAGAGACACCTCAAGATCACAAATATCAAAGAATATAATGAAAATGTAGAGTTGTATTCGAAGTGCCTCAAGGAGGTGGGTACATAGTTACGACAGTATTTTATCTGAATAAATCCCCCAAATTTAATTTTATGAATGAGTGTTTTTCACGTAAAAAAAGCACTTTTCTCTCTTTATGGAAACGATCAACTAGTTTCTAAAGATATTTATTATTTTTCACTTTATTTCTTACAATTTTACTTCATTTTTGCTACTTTCAGTTGTTTTGATTACAACTGAACATATCTCTTTTGAAGAACATATAAAACTACGCAAATATTTGTTACGAACTCACGACAGATAATAAAGAGCTTGTTGCTCATTATCATTTTAATATTTGCTTCGAGTGCACAACTTTTACTTCGTTATGCAGAAAGTACACATTGCGTCGTCAGCGTTGGATACATTCCAAGAGATCCCACGTTCTGTAACGAGAATCCTGCCAGACGAACACGCCCTATCACTTTTCTCTCTTCCAGGAGAACGCTTGAAATATGCGAACCCGTACCTCTACTCGTCCTCTTTCTCCTCAGCCTAATCCCTTAGCGGACCGCAGCGAGAGCTCACTGCTTCGTCCGGCACAGCGCGGCGCGGCGCGGCGCGGCGTGCGCGTGCAGGCGGGGGCGGGCCAAGGGAATAGCGCGAAAATTCGCACAAGAGGGAGGTTATTAGCGAGGCGTTAAAAATGCATGGCGCGCCGGCCTCACCGCTCTGCTTTCGCCCCGCCTCTGCCGCTTTCGCATTCCCCTCCTCGGCACAGTGGGCCGAAACCACACCTGTGGTGGAGACAATTTATTTAGGCGGGTTAATCTCCCTCTCCTCAGGGACTGAGAACGGGAGCACGTGCGTGCCGAGGCACTCAGAGGCACGTCGAGCCCGCGGCCCAACGCCCTCGATTTCACCGGACTGCCGCACTGGTTGCGGTTTCGTGGTGTAAGGGTTACCGTCTTACTATAACTGAGTTCGCAGGTTATCCGATTAAAGCCATGCATTTTTAAGGGTGAAAAACATACTTCACCTTCCTTCGGAGGAGAAGTAAAGCAGATTATCCCATGTTGTAGAGACATGTACTGCATGTAAAAGACCCTCATGTTTAAAAGAAGTCTGAGTTAAATTTTAATCGTCTGGTTCATCGCCGGAGTGATATCTTTCTTCTCTATTAGATGGCGAAAGGTGCGTAACGAAAGTTTCATAATCAGGCACAAGAGCAGGCCTAATGGCCCGAGCCTCTCTACATAAAACAATCATTGAATTCATTTGTAGGCAGTTATGGTGGAAAGCAAGAAAATATGTACTAAGTTTCAGTTCAAGTCGTAAAAAATATCCTTTTTTAAAATATACAATATTTTTTTAAATGTAGATTTAAAATAAAATTTTGTTAACAAATTTTATAAAATACTTTCTAAATATTTAGAGACCTAAGTATATGTTTAAAATCAAGGTGAAAAACGAACGTTTTTGGTCAGGTAGTAGGGATATGAATGAATTTGTTTCGGATCACAATCATTGCGTACGATTACAGTATTTCATTTTTTTATCGGCTAGACCCCTTTCTTTAGTTCAACAAACTTTAAATATCTAATGAAATTTGCGTAATTTTATTTTTAAAAGTAAATTAACATTAAAAATAATTAAATAAACAATAAATACCTCTTAATAAAATACCAATGCATATGATGGGATCAGTTCGCAGCTTTCTCATGAAGCCTCCTGACTCTTTCTTCCCATTCGAGAACCATCGCATCGGTCCGATAACTCCCGCTGATCGGCTGCTCGCGAATTTGGCCGTCGGTCGGCAAACACACACATAGTGTATTTTCTGTGATTTCGAAGCGAGCGTTTTGTTCAAACCCATAGCACATGTAAAACTTTTGCTGCCCTGGATTGTTTTTAATCTGCTCTTTTCTGAGGACAATCCTTAAGTAACTTATGAATGTGCTACTGGATGTTTTGCCAGCATTAATGCAGAGTTATAAGTACTTTCTCGCTGCCCCGTGCCGGGCGAAACGGACCGCTTCCCCCTTCCGCTCCTTTCACCTCTGCCAGGGCTTCAGACAAAAAATCCGTAGTATGAACAAAAAACAAGAATGTTTGTGTAAATGAATTTAACTCAACACGGCATTAATACATCCTGTTTTAATAGACTTTCTCACTAAAATCGAGTTTTAGCTAAACTTGCTTTATCTGCGATTACGAAGCAAGTATATCAACCAATTATATGATTTTTATGTGTAATGTGTTCTTTTAATAAAATTTATTTAAAAAGTTAATTAGAAATAACTTATTGTAGGAGATTAAACTATTATGAAATATATGGAATATAAACAATTTTTATTTCACGAATTTATCATTGAAATTAAATCATTCCAGTAATTGCAAATAACTGCAATTTAATACTACACTTCCTTATCCCTTGCAATTTACCGTTGTATCTCTTAAAGAATTCATTTCTTTACATTTATTGAATATAGTTATTTATGAAACGTGTGACATCTTATTTTGAGTGGGAAATGTTTCAACAAGAGGCCGATAGGCCAAGTGGCGCAATTCTACGAGAAAAATAAAATGAAGTTTACCACGTGTGTCATACGCTGTTTTGTAGACAGCCTTACTAATATTCATTTTATTTTAATTCTAGCCTACAAATCACTGTGCTCTATTAAGATAAATAGTAGCTGATGCGAATTTGTTTTCTTTATTGTATTCACAGTTTTATCTGAAAATTTGAGCATCGTCTCACGTTTATCGCTCATGATAAAAACTTGAATTTTACCACGCTTTGCATGCCCAAATGTTACCAGAAAAATATTTTCTTAAAGATTTTAAAAACTTTTAGGCGTTTTAAAAATGTTTAAACTTCTCGGCTGGTCACTACAAACCAGATAATGAGAATTTTTTGTTGGACCTTAAAACCATTTTATATGAAGAAAACAGTAAGTTTGTGTTTATACTTATTTATCTAGAAATCAACTTATGCTAAGTTAAACATTTAGGAAAATGATTTGTATTATTTCGTTATACCTGAAGATCGGGGTACAAAAGCTCTTGAAACTTCGTTGAAGAAAAAACTTAGACGTAAGATTTAATTTGAATTATTATGAAATAAAATAGTTGAAGAAAATAATTTCAGCTGACTATAAATTTTAAAGGGATCTGTTCTTAAGAGAAATACCGCTTCCACAGGGGAAGCTGCCCAAAAAACTAGATTTTTGAAATAGATTTTACCCATTATCGATAATTTATTATTTACCTCCTTTCTCGGACCTTGCGGCCTGTTCGACCGTACGTGCATCCCAACACGCAGGGATTTCCCGGCCCCTGCTCCACCTGTGGGCCCCACGCCGAGTGAATCTTTCATTCGCCCAAAATCGCGCCCTCGCAGGCAAAGGGCGGCGCACGGTGGTCTGAACAGACCCGAAACGCGCGCATAGGCACTAAATTTTTATTTTGGAAAAACGATTAGTTCTTGATAAATATCAAATCTACATACCATTGTAGAAATCACGACCGTTAATAAGTAGTAGGAAAATCACGGGATCGGTCAATTAATGTATTATACTAGAAGCTATACTAGAATGTATACTATACTAGAATGTATACTATACTAGAATGTATTATACTATACTATCAGCAACTCTGTATTGGAGTTGTGCTGTGGAGATACATTATGGTTGACCATTATATCTATTAGTAAGCCCTGATGATGGAATAAAATATTCCGAAACGTTGGCAAACTAGTATAATACATTAATTGACCGATCCCGTGATTTTCCTACTACAAATCTACATACTTCAAATTACTAGAAACCAGGAAAAATTATAATTTTTATCAATGCTTACAGCAATACGACACTCTCAGAGCCAACCGTTTAAGCGGAGGAAAAATTCAGCTAGCCAGGCAGTGAAAATATACCATCGTTTATAACTTTTTTCCTAATCAACTTTTCACTTTCAGAAATTATATGCGCTATCATATACTCTTCTAAATATATTAAAGCTTTTGGAGTGTCAATTATTTTTATTTTTCATTTAATTAAACCTTACGTAATCAAGGTGTGCAAAAACTGCTTATACTTTTGACTAAGTAAATTTTCACAGGCAATTACAAAAAAACACAAAAAAACAAATCCACGAAATTAATATGCATTTAAGTGAACATTATTGAACATTTTTCAGTTAAGATCAGCTGCCCAGGTCTACCCTTCTCAAACTTATGACCGTTCAAAGTTTACATTAAGTGTTTGGAAAGAGCATCATTGCCACCGGACATAATATCGAAACCGTTTACTTCTTGAAAACTTATTATCTTCTCAACTTTCAGATTTACATTAATTGCATAACAGTTTCAATTTCTTTTCAAAAACATTCATTCTTTGAATTTGCTAAATTTCTTTGTTTTTCAATAAATTCAAACATATGAAATTGCGATTTTCATAACTGAAACATGCAATAAGTAAGTGAACTTTGACGGACAATAACATAAAAACATCTAAACACATCTTGGTGAAATTAATGTTTGTTATTAAGTGATCTTCCATTCAAAATGGCATCCATTTGTAGTTTACATGACTAGGTTGAAAAACACGTGATTTTCATTAATTAAATGATCTTTGACGGATAATTACACAAAAACGACTAAAAATACTTCAATGACATTAATAACAATTATTAAATAGACATTTGTTAATGTTTTTTCGTTAACAACAGCTGCCTCGACTGTCCGTTTTTAGAATGACGACCGTTTAATATTTCTCCGAGAAGGTTTGAAAGAGAGCGCCGTTTCCAAAACTAAGTTGTCTTTGTTTCCGACCACGCGGCGCCGTGGCACCGTGCGGCGCCGGGCGAGGCGGCGCGCGCTCCGAATGGGCGGCACGCACTGCCTCACATGTTGCGCCCCTCGATTGCGAATTTCCGCTTCCCGTGCGTTGCGATTCAACTCGCCCTGCAGGCGGAGCGGCTCGAGGGCAAGGAGGTCTTAGGTTCCGATCGTGGAGGAATTAGGTCATTACCTGTGCCGAATAAACGGAGGGATGTGCGGGAATGAAGCTCTCTACAGAGTTTGCGCTTGGAGAATTCAACTTGGAACTGCGCAATTGTGATAATCTACTTGCTCTATCTGGTTGAAAAAAGTAATCCAAAAATTTGATAAAAAATTGAAAGTGTTCTTGAGGTTTCGTATATGAAAGTACTTCCTAAAACTAAATTATCAGTTTTTAATACAGAGGACAGAAACTTCAGCTAGATCTATTCCGGGTTATCAGTTTTGGGGAAAATCGTGGTTACCGCTAGCGTTGTTCATGGACGGACGTTCAGTCTCAAATCAATATTTTGGTATTGAGGACCCACAAAACACGGATTGTAACTACCAAAGTGTTGTAATTTACTACACGGTCATGTATAGGAAGAAGAATTATCCACTTTTCGGTATCGGAGTTTTACAATACAAATTTCCCTGCTTTAAAAAATTGCCGTTTTTAGTAACCCGTATATAGTATACTAGAAAGTAAAGTATATGAAAATATCTTCCTGAATTTATTTTGTTTCCTCTGGAGCAAGTTTATCGCAAGACCGTTAAGTTACTCAGTGCATACACATCTTGTTTTATGTCTCACAAACCCACGGACGTACAACAAACTGCTGTAATTGAACAAGATATTTTGAATTCCAAACATTCTGGTTTAAAGATAAAATTTTAATAACCTATTGGAATTTTTTCTCGGGAGAGTTCGTAGCAAGAAAGACGAATCACAAAAAGAATTTGCTACCCAACGTAATACGTAATTCATCACTAGAACGCTATAGTTTGACTTGTTTCGGCGATGAATAAAGGCGTTGTCAGTTGCGAGACGGTGACTAAGACTGCTGCTGGGGTTTCCGGGACTACCAAGAAACGCCAGTCGCTGACGTGTTTCCGTTTCCAGCTTTGAGCTGCAACAGAGGATTCCAACATCGCTGTAATTATTCTCTACAAACTGAATGATCGTGCAGTGGAATTTTTGAAAAAATGTGGCTGCTCGTGCCTAAAGTTCCCGGAATTCTCGTTTCATCCCACGGTATTCCACGGTCCAGCGCCGTTGAAAGAACGCGAAAAACTTGGCTCGTTTATTTTCCCTTTGACACCAACTGGAAGACATGTAAGTGGAAATTTTGTTGTAGCATAGTTTTCCGGATGGGATAGCAGATGTCCATTTATAAGACTTTTCGTTATTCATTTCAGAAAGCCTTCTCAATACGCTGTATTTATTACCCCGTCTGACACATGAACAATGTGTTAAAGCAATGTTTCTTAAAATTTTCTGTTTTGAGGGCTATTTCACTGCATTAAAAGTTTCTACTATTTCCTAAGGAGTTTACTTATCTAGTGAGACACACGGTGACGGTTCACGTTTATTAATGTCGCTAGAATTATTTGTAATTTACATATTACTTGTAACACTTGTGTATTAAAGCTTATCAGCTTCCTTCCCATCGTGGTAGGAGCTCTGGGCGAATGGTGTGAGTCAAGTGCAGCGCTGCTCCGTAAATTTACCGCTGGCGGAAAGATGCGAGTGCTACGTGAGCGCATTGTCGCCGAGGCTATAGCAGGGAGCGCTGCCTGCTATTTTCGCCACACTGCCCAAGATGACCTCATCCCAGTCGAGTACAGGCGAGCGTAAACAAAGACAATACGGTTTAAATGAAGTGCCTACAAGCATGTATAGTGTAAATAGTGTTTAAATGATTTCATTGATTGTGTTTATAAGTGTATTTGTATACTTTGACCAGTGTAAATAATGTAGTGTACAGTGTTAAAGTTGCAACCGCTGTTGAAATGATGTCGTCGATGCATATATAGTGTAAATAATTTTTATATGAGTTCATGTGTAATGTTAAAAGTGTAAGTTTTTGTAAGTGTTATACGAGTATGTATAGCTTACCGTAAATAATGTAAATAATGTTCGTTGTTAGATTAAGTCAGGATGTAAGACAAAGTAGATTTAGATTAGTTTGTAAGTATCTAGTTTGTAAGCTAGGCCATAAGTTAGCTATGTAAATAGAATTTAAGAATAAATATTTCAGTGTATGCGACTCAATAACATGAAATTAAAAACTTGAATATCGAAGTTCAGAAATAGTAATTAAAATGTTGGAAAAACTTTGCAATATTTTCCTATTATAAAAAATGTTTTATAATCATAACGTTCTTCGCTTTTAATATCATCAGACATCTGTATAAAGAGGATCATGACAACACTTGAATCACATGCACACAAGAAAAACAATTGAAGGTGATACATTAAACAACTTATCCTCAATGATATAAATTCCATAAAATACCTCATAAATTTCTACGAACCAAAATATATCCCACCAAAAAAGAACCACGACATAAAAATATCTCATTAACACCCCCTATTTTATTGAGTAGATGTTGATACCGGCAATGAGTAATTTACGAGCGATGGCAATCTACAAAATTACGATATTAATGCGAACGGGTTTCCAGTTTATTGCTCGATGCAGGCAATTGACCATTGCGTTGTGGCGTTTCAACGCGTGGGGGGCAAGTCACGCTCGCTAAGCTTAATTCTCCTCGCTTGCCTGCACTGCTAGCAGGCAGGGCTGCCTGGGCCTGCCTGGGCTAACTAACGTTATTTTGTGCTCAAATAGAGCAACGTTTGTTAAAAATATAGTATATGTCCCATTTTCTTTCGTACTTGTGAAATTTTGAATATTTCAAAAGTTCAAATTTTCACTTGATTTATCACAAGCGATGGTATTGTACTTAGACTCTGATTTTTACATAGTGACACATCAAGGTCACGAGGTGGATGGAGATGGGGACACTCTCATCCACTCTGAAGCTTCGTTACGATTTAAATTATTAGTATTGGAGCTTCCGATTGGATGAGAACTTCCCCCTCTTATTCCAGTTCGTAACCTTGAAGTGCCACTACGTAAAAATCGGAATATAAACACCGCTAGCGATGTATTGATGAGCAGTGATCACGAATCCTATGCATTAAGTTCAAATCCTAGCCCGCACAAATATTTTTGTGGTTTGTAAATACTTTTGCAGATTACAACCCTTTACAAGTAATACGAGGAATTATGAGCTGCTAAGGAATACGAGGTTTCCGCTGGTATTTCCCAAAGTAAGGCTCATCGAGTTTTACGTTCCTGATCAACGTATCCAACGACCCACTATGCTATCCAGGAACGCTGGATGTTTCTGGACATCTGCATTTGCACCTTGACGAAGCATGTTTGACTGATCAACATTCGGATTTGCGTTTGGGACTCAAGATCAACTGATCGATGTGCAGTGGGGTGAGGGGAGCAGACAAACGAGATGGAAGTCTATTGACAGACCGGGAGAGATGGCTCATGGCATTAACTGATGACACTGCAGTGCCTCTCACCGGGAGGTCCTAGGTCCATGTCCCGATGGTGCCAGGATTTTTGACACTAGCCAAATAGTTAGGATGAGATCTGTCGCTGTCGGGAGGAGAATTCTAGCGACCGACTGCTCTGATCGGTAGTTTTACATGGTTTCTCCGATCAATGTCAAATCAGGCAAATGTCGAAGATGTACCCTACCAAACGGGCCATGGATCGTGCGCGATCTTTCCTTCCCATTCCTTGTCCTATCCTTCCCCTTACACACACTTATACTTATATCTACGACACTACCACATAAGCCGAGACTCCGGTCGAGAGCTTAGAGCTTTTCCCGGTTGGGGCAGTGCCCCGCTGGTGGAAGATGCTTGGTTGAGAAATACCTCGCTAGCCGACTGTAGGTCGGCGCCGGACTTCGCCATCCAGCGGGGCAAGTTGACAGCCAACTCTCGAGCAAAAATATGTATTTCGTTTACGGGACTATTGACTTTAGCAGTTGACGCGCCCAGAATCACCAGTAATCGCTCAATCGATCTATCAATCGACAACCGGTCGTTTTCTGTAGCAGTGCCGTGTACCTGTTAGTCGACTCGGTGAGAGAAGTATAGTATCACAAAGCCATAAAGACCCACAGCATCACAAAAGATTGAGATCGCAGGGCAGCAGCACGTTGCAATCTATCAGCAAGGTTCACATTGTAATATTTTCGTGAGTTTTAGGAACTCACCAAATTATTTGCATTCTATTGTATCCGCAGTATTCTGAAAGTACGCCAGGGCTATATAGGGCGCAACAAGTATTTCACATAATCGTACAATAATTAATAAATTAATTATTTTGAGCACCAGATTTCTATCACATGTAATGTAAGAAAATGTATGTCAATTTGTCATATGTCAATTTGCCTCTCTAGCTATCTTAGTCTCAGTTCAATTGCCTCAATGATTCTATGGTATTCCGACTGCCTACTCGACATCTAAGAACCAACCGATTGGTCGATTGAGGGTGTTTCTGTGTGTCCCATTCCATTAAGTATAATACCCAATCTAGTACTTAACCATTATCCCAACATTGTTATTTGTTTTGTTTGGAAATGTAAATGCCATTTATTGTGTCCAAGACTAGAGTTAAATTATTTTTCGTTTTTATTCCCATTGTATCCAACACTGTCTTTGCTGCCAACGATTCTTTTATTTGCTCGCTCTTCTACCTAACATCCGTGAGTGTAACTTAAACACCATAAATTGACCACTATTCTAACTTGCCGTAATTCCATTTATCCATTTGTCTCTAGCAGCAAGTTTGCAAGTTATTCTCTCATTAAATATGACTTTACCCAACATTTTTCTCTTTCCGTTCAACTTACTCATGACAAAATTGTGTGTGCAACCATACTAGATTCGCCATTCTGCTAGTTCTCTTCATCCTCTGCTCTCATTCCATCCACAGATTTGGAATTATATCTGAGGGTTGAACTGTGCGACCCTTCACCAGCTGCTGACGCTATAAAATATGAGGAGAGGATAAACGGCGGCGCTCCAGTTTCTACAGAACCATATTGGTCACAAACGAGTCGACCTCAGGCTGTTTGTAAGCGATGGAGGAAAGCTGCAAAATGTTCCGACTGGAGAAGCAATCTTCGAATACTTTCATTGTAAGTACGTATACATTTTGCATTTTTATACAGATTTGTTTTCTCATTCATTACGAATATTTGTTAATAATTATTTTATTAGAGACCATAGAAAATATTTTTCCTTTCTACTTATAAAACATTATTATCAAGTCATTATTCTAGTAAAAATTCTAGATCAAGTGACTTATCAGAGTCCACTATTATTATAATTTATTGTTGCATAGTATTTTTGTAGAATTGCAAAAGTGTTTTGTATTTTTATAAATTAACTTTTTATAAGCGTCTGCGTACGTAAACCTATTCACGCTATTATCTTACTTCCAACCTGTTTGAGGAGAACGACATGCTATTTCCTATAAATAACGAGAGCTTCAATGGCATATTTGAACTCAAATAGCGTAGTTCACATTGCATTATTGCCTCTCAAGATTAAATGTACACGAACCCGCTTAAAGGTTTTGAAGTACATTATCAACGCTTTAATCCACT